>VDFB02256132.1:165178662-165198576 GCA_007258455.2 Sequoia sempervirens | reverse complement strand
GATATGGTCATTTTAGGAAGAAATAACGCACTCGCGTTATAACACGAGCATGTTATAATGCAAGTGTGTTTTGTGCTGCACTAAAAATGGTAAAAAACTTAATATACTCATGATCTCAAGGCCTACATTCTGCATATTCTCTTGGTTTTGCACATGCTTCGACAAAAACTAGCTTTTTGATGATGTTGTGAAGTGTGCATGCATGTTTTTCACACTCCACCTTTTTCATGATCTTTCTACCACCTTTGCATGAAATAGAAGATTTTTCACATTGAAAGACATACAATATCAATTCAAGTTTGAATTCCATTAAAAAATGATATACAATTGAAGTTTGGAGGGGAACAAGCTTTTGAAAAAGTCAAATTGTTGAGGAGTTTGAAGAAAGAAGCTAAGGCTACATAATTGGGTTGAACTCCATTTGAAACTCTATTTTTTTAGGTATTTGAAGTCTTTACACATTTTCTTTCATTCTATTATGGCTTGCTTTCATTTTTGTTATTTTGCATATTTCATGTTGATCATTGTTTGTTAGTCATTATAACCTTAGGTTGTCAATGCACATTTTAAATTACACAATTCTATACACTTGCCAATTACATTTTTAAACCACATCTCTTTGAGGCATTTTTTTATTTAACAATTGACTTACCTTGTGTATGCTTCCACATTTTGTATACACATATATATGACATATGTTTTAAGGAAGTAAAATAAAACATCATTTCTCAATCCTTTATTATGGAAGTGCATACCACTCTCTGAAGCTTTCATTGAGGTATTTTTTCAAACAATTATACCAAGAAGCTCATTTCCTTGTCTATGCTACCAAATTTTCCATACATCTCTCTAAAAAATTGGAATATACTCCTCCCACTTTGATAGATCTTAGAAACTATTTTGGTTTTCATCTTTGTTTCTAGATTTACCTCATCACTAAACCTACCTCATCACTTTTATTTGTGATATATTTTAAATGTTTCCTTGATTAGTCCACCTACAAGGGATTCTAACCCTTCTCTTCAATATTAGAAGACTCTTTATTGAAGGCTAAGTTAGCAACATGGGGAAAGGTGCAGCCTATCTTGCAATCATGGCTCAAAATGGAAGCATGGACAAAGAATTTGAATTGTGATGCAACTAGGGGAGATCCTACAACACAACTGAGCACAAAAAATCAACCAACAACAACAATTCACAAGTCACAATTCTCAAAACTCTTCACTTTTCACCAAATCAACACTCTTCCTTGTACTATTGCCAACTCATTCAATCGGGTATTTCTTCTCGATAAGATTCTTTCAGACCAAGACTTGAACCATTTCAAGGACCCTTTAGGGCACACAATCATATGCCAAAAAACAACTATTGGTTACTTTGTATCAACTTTCTCAAATCAGGCTCTCTACAACAACTAGGCCTCAAATTAAGACATTTTAGCAAAGAAAATTATCTTGAAACTTGACCAAAACCTCCAAACACATGTGGGAAGAAATTTATATGTATTCAAACCAAATAATTCACAATTAGTTCTCAAAAGTTCATCCACCCAGATGCCAAAACCAAAAACCCTTTTTTTAAGCCAAATAACCTAGGGCTTATTGGAAAACACACTTCCCAACCTTATCAAAACATGCCACCGCCTCAAACAAGTCTAAAATATCCTACACAAACTCAATTCAACAAGAAAAAATGCTTCCCTGACACAATACTCACTTTAGCATGTCAAAACCTCTCAAATTCACATGGAAAACACCAAATTTAACTCTAGGGCTTCATGCCCAACTCAACTCTTGACCTCCCCTATACACACTCAACATTCCCACACCTTTTAGTGATATTGTACACCCATTCTTTGAGTTAGAGTGGTCACAGTGAGAGGAATGGGTTAATACACCATTTTAAATGACTTTCAAACCTTAAAATTGTGTGTTCAGGTCAGTCTCATAAATGGTTGACATGGTAGAGGCAGTGTATGCCTCATAGAAATGGGGTGTCATGGTGATTACGTCATTATCACACCCCATTTCTATGAGGTAGCATTCACTGTGACACCCCATTTCTATGAGGCATATGCTGCCCCTACCTTCTCAACCCTACTACATTGGAAAGCTAGTGGAGCATTGGTGGTACATCACCATGGCACCCTATTTCTATGAGGCATACATTACCCCTACCTTCTCAACCCTACCGCATTGGCAAGCTAGTGAGTGAGCTAGCTTTCCAACACTCCACTAGCTTGGTGGCACCCCATTTCTATGAGACATACATTGCCTCTACCTTCTCAACCCTACCGCATTGGCAAACTAGTGAGTGAGCTAGCTTTCCAACACTCCAATAGCTTGCCAATGTGGTAGGGTTGAGAAGGTAGGGGCAGCATATGCCTCATAGAAATGGGGTGCCATGGGGATGATATAGGGTTGAGAAGGTAGGGGCAATGTATTCCTCATAGAAATTGAGTTCCATGGTGATGATATAGGGTTGAGAAGGTAGGGGCAGTGTATTCCTCATAGAAATGGAGTGCCACAATGATGGCACCTCATTTCTATGAGGCATACGCTGCCCCTACCTTCACATTGGCAAGCTAGTGAGTGAGCTAGCTTGCCAACGCTCCACTAGCTTTCCAATAGGGTAGGGTTGAGAAGGTAGGGAAGTGTGATAGCAACTTGGGTGGTGAAGACCCCAAGCAACTCAAAATGATCATACTGAAACAACAAACCAACCCCTTAAACACTATACACTCAACTTATCCCAAATACACACCTAAAGGCTTGTAGCCCTCCAACACTTTTTTTCTCAATATCTTTTAGACAAGGCCATAAAAAGACCTAACAAACATCATTTAAGACACACGTCAACTCCTAACACAACATACCAAAAGGTTTCAAGAGGTTTCTTTGCAACAATATTGAAAACCAATAGGCTGCCTTACCTTGTAGGCCACCAAATAGCCCTCTTTTACAAAGGAGGTACCTCCAAAACACTTTGTTTTCACCAAATCTCAACTAAAAATCACTAATTTTGTTACAAAACAAAAAATTCAACCATTATTTCTCAAAGCCTTGACCTCTAAAATGTTGTACCACCAATCCCTCAACTTTCATGCAAATAACCTAGGGTTTATTGAAAGTCTTGACAATCGGGCTTACCAAACCTCACCAATACCAAAAAAACTTCAAAAATTCCTTGCAAAAACTCAAACAACCATTACATGGAAGGTTCCTTCAACATTTCATCAAAACCCTTCTTTAACACCCCATTTACACAAGGAAAACAATGTAATTATGCCTATCTCGTAATCATGGCATACCCCTGCACCACCTTTGTCTATGCTAGAAATAGTCTTGTACAAGATGATTGTAAGTACTTTTTATGAAGGCTTGAATGAAATATATTTCATTTATTTGAATGGACAAATACTTTAGGAACTAATATTCATCTCATTACCATGCTACAAGTAAAATTATTTGCCATGCCAAAGAAACAAAGAAGGAATAAACTAATAGACGAAGAGTATTAAACCTTCAAAGAAAAGAAGAGAGAACAGGTGGCAGCATATCGTGAAAATAATAAATTGGGTACTATTGACGAAAACAAGCCAACTGAAGAGGAACCTCAACCGTCAAAAAGAGAATAGGATTTGGCAGCACAAAGGCCATGAATGCAAAAGCATTATTCTAAGACAAATTAAGATATTGTAGTTGGAGACACACCCTCTATGGAAAGTGAATATGAAGGGACACCATTAAGCATAAGCAAATATGGAGGGACACCAGCTACCACAAGTGAATATGGAGAGACACTATCTATGGCAAGTGAATATGGTTGGACACCATCCAATGCATCTCAAGTTAAGAGTAAATCATCACTCAAATTTGACAAAGAAGGTATGCCATCATCCCCACAAGAACCTCAAGGTATGTCTTCTACTCCACCCTCGATCGAAGGTATGCAATCTATCCCACCTCAATTAAATATTGATGAAATTCCTAATGTTGAGATGTATGTACCTAGAAGAACACCAGCTAGAATTTTGCATAGAAAGCAAAAGTATTTGATTAATATTGATGAGGATATTTTGCATCACATGGAAGGTAAGATTCCAACATGCACTTGTAGAAGATATGCTGATAAGATTTGGAAATTCTACTTTAAAAGGATAAATGAGACTACAATATGTCAACTATTTGTTGAAATGATACGGGGTATAAAGTATAGATACATCATGAAGACTCTTGGGTTGAGAACATCTAATGCATCGAGTGAAAACACTATTGTCAAGAATCTAGTGGATGCATATGAGAGTGTGGATAAGACCTCATGCTCAAAGGATAGTAATGTCACATGACATGTCATTACATTGACTTTGGTAAGCAATCAAACAAAGAGAGCTTGTCTCATTAGAAAGACAAGTGAACAAATGAGAATTAGTAGAAAAGAATTATCAAAAGTCATTCAAAGGTGGAAAAGAATTGAGGGCACCAATTCAAATGAATTGTGGGCATTCTTGGGGAGACTGCCACAAAAAGATAAAAAATTTGTTGAAGCATTAAGAACACTAATTGAAGAGTATTGGAAGAATAACACAAGGCCATCTCTAAATCAAAGGGATGTGGTAAGAAGGAGAATCGGTAGTCAAAACCGTGAGCCACATCCAAAACATTTTTTGGATATGACTCGAACCCAATTTTTTCATAATTTCAAATGGATTATCCTCAAATTAGTATTTGTCAAATATTTTTTGAAATGCTTGAACCTTTCTATGTCAAGATAAATCACACACGCACTACTTGTTGTTGTAGACTACATATTGAATTCTCTAACCATTATGATGTTTATCATTCTATATGTTGTGATTTACATACTAACAATGTTTTGAAGGATTGTGGCATAGAATCCCCGACAAAATCTTCAAGAGATTTCTTATCAAAAAAATTATGTGAAATAGAGGATGGCCAAATATTCTACAGGACAGCATGCTTAGATGGTTCATGTGAGTGTTGCAGTGGCTTGCAGTGTATGCCAGTATGTCAACATATGGAAAGCACAAATGAGGTGAGAAAAAAACTAGTAGAGTTTGGGAAGTATAAAATGGTGGCATACGCTACAAAAGATGGGTCTCAAGAAAAAAGGTGTGATTTGGTTATTCAAAAGATTTCAGTGTATCAGTTTATGTCCATGTTTTGTGACAATATAGTGTATGAGTATGCAAGGCATACCCATAGAGCCTGATGGCTGGACACGCAATTCAAACTATGTAAGAACACCTTTCCAATTGGCAGCATAGTATTTGTGGTTGACATTGTAGAGAACTACACTCTACAGCCATAGCGTGAGGTGTAGTCACAGTATTACAATTCCACACAAGTTTCATTATTTGTGTAAATAGCATTCATTCATGTATCTAATAGTATAGAGAACCAAAGGAAGGTATTGAGGGAGTATCACTTTTATATTAGTGATGATCACACGCATTCTCCAGATTTTGTGCAAGGTTGCTTCTAGATGTTCTATAGTGATTTGGCTCAAAGGGGCATAGCATACGATCAGCATATAATATGGTCAGATAACTATGCAGCATAGTTCAAGAACTCGCACAAGTTCTACTCGTTGAGCAGGATGCATGTCATTATAAGTGTACAACATATGTGGAACTTTTGTGAGGTTAGGCATAGAAAGGGGGAGAATGATAGTGCAGGAGCATGCATGAAAGGAGCATTAGAACAAGAAGAGTTAAAGTATAAAGATAGTGCAAAGTTGATAGATGCAAGATCAATCGTCGAGTAGTGTAATGCTTTGATGGGTCTAGGTAATGAAGGTATGTCTTCAGTTCATAGGTATTTTTGGTTGATGGATGATACTAACATTGCACCATATGAGGATTGTTGTACACTAACACAATCAAGTGAGCTACACTCTTTCCTTATCTCAAATGTAGGTTAATGGAGTATTGATACACGGAAGATGGAATGCTTTTGTTCTTCTTGTACAATGCAAGCCTAGAATGATTGTGACTCAAGGGAGTGGGTTGGAAAATGGTTGAGAAGTTATCTTAGCCCACTTTACACGTATCGCCCTCCAATAGCATTGGAACTAACACAGATGGAATCATCGGTCCACTTTGACCATGTATCAGATCTAGTTCAACCAAGCAATATATTTTCTTGCTTAGTTTTTGAAATTTCATATTGTTATATTACTTTGTAGTGTATTCATAATGTTGACTAATTTCAAGAGATTTGCTACACATATCAATGTAGGGAAAGTTTATGTAGTTATTGCAGATGAAGACAACAAAGAGGGAATGGACTATTACTTGTGTCATTGTGTTGAGGCCAAAAAGAAATTGGAGGCCCCAATTATAGATGGAGAAAATATAGAATACCCTATAGGCTCAGTTGTTGTTACTGGAACGTGGCTTAGAAGGTACCCACATAAGAGTGTTAAACATTTGTTGTTTCTGGACTTTGACATGTATCATAAGATTCTTTATTACTCAAACCTTTCCATGGCATCCAATGTTCATTTGACCAAATATGGGGGTAGACCTTTGAACAAGGTCTTTTGGAAGGTCCATGAGTCTGACCACGAGGCAATACTTGACACAATAAAGAGTAGAGCAGACACGGATGGTTCGTTGGATTAATTTGTAAGTATACACATTGGTTCTTATTAATTTATACTTGTATGCACATTAATTTGTTTGATGGCAAAGCTATCCTCTTCTTTTAATTTACTTATTTGTAAGTAACCTACTACAAATTGATTGGTGTCCCCTTGCAAAAAATGCAGATTTATGATCCATCCAAGAGAATGACAGCCAAAAAATCAATGCAACATCCTTATTTTGATGATCTTGACAAATCTCAATCATGATTTTAAGCCATTACAAAAGTGTGTGCAAAGCTTGTGAGGGAATTTCAAATTATTCATTTGAAGTTAACCTTATCATGACTAGCTATGATGTAGACATTATAAGAGCATCTCAAATTTAAACTTACTCTATTCATGAGAGGTGTTGTGTGCAATAGGTATCTCGGAACTCCCACTAAAGATGTATGACTAGGAGTGACTAAGTTGAGAGACTAGCATGCCTACCTCTAAGGGCCTTCCATCTATTTTCATTTCATTTCCATTTTGGATGCTCTCTCTTTTTCTCTTTTACTTTTCATATTTGTAAATAAACTACTAAAAAATTGATTGGTCTCTCATTGCATAAAATGTTGATTCATGAGCCATCAAAGAGAATCTCAACCAAAAAAGCAATGCAACATCCTTATTTTGATGATCTTAACAAATCTCAATTCTAATTTGAAGCCATTAAAAAAGAGTGTGTGGAGTTTAGCAAGGGAATATCAAATTACTCAATTGAATTTAACTTCATAATGAGCACCTATGATGTATTGCAATTAGGTGTTTTTCAATTTGAATATGTAAGTGGTGCAAGAGCACCTTGCTCACAAAATGCCTACAAAAGGAAAAATTTCAAAAAATGAATTTTCAAATGTAAAATGTATGTAAAAGGTCATGTGAAGACCTATTTAAATGTATTTTAATGTTTATTAGTTCACTAGGAGGTGAGGCAATTTAATTTGCAAAAAAAAATATGCTAAAAGTGCAAATGTTGTAAAAATTGTCAAAAATGCAAGAAAAGGCAAAAAAATCAAAAGTTGAAGTCTTTTTGTGAGAAATTAGATGGATAGGTCATTGAAGGAAGTTGAAAATGAATTTATTAGTTTGGAAACATCTACATAAATCATGTAAGGTCGAGAAAAACAAAGATATTTTGTATTCTTGAAGATTTACAATCAATAAAGTCCATGTTTTAGTGATTTTTTGAGTTTTTCTAATTGTTCATTAAATTGTATAGCTTGTACATTAGTTTAATGCCTTGAATCTTGTTATTTAAGGTATAATAGTGAAGTATCTTTCATTTGAATCTATTTAGGAGGGTATCCATTGAGTTTATCATTAGTTTGAACTGATTTTTCTCAACTCGGTCTGTAAACCCTCAAGATTGGGGTTTTGAGAATCTAGATAACCAATGATGACTACTCCACCAAATTTGATAGTTTAGATCAGTGGAATAGATTATTATTAGGATTTTTTATGTGTGTGTGTGTGTGTTTATTTGTGCAGGGGAATTCAAGAAACAAAGGTGGAGTTGTTGCTACAGGGTTTTATGATGAATTTCCAAGTGAAAAGTGTGGCTCCAAGTGGTGTTTTGAGGAAAACAAAGTGTTCAATGATGGAAAGAGGTTTAGAATGCATATTAAAATATATATAAACATTTTTGGAGTAGTTTCTAAGCTTTTGAAGGTTTTCAATTGTGTTTTCTATCAAACCCTCATTCTTTTTGCATGGTTTAAGCCTAAAAACAAGGTTTCTATTGTTGGGTGTTTAATTGGGCCTTTAAGCCCCTAAATTTTGGTGAATAATAAGTCTTTACACATGATAAAATACTGTTTGAATTAATATGGGGTTTTTCAGTTGATTCATTGGTAGTCCCTTTGTAAATTTGGGCTAATTTGAAGCATTTTCCAATGGGTAGGCTATTGGTTTACACATATTTTCCAAAAAAAGTATATCTAATTTTTGGATATGTTAATATTGGCTAAAATGGGTTGCTAAAAAGATACTATTTGAGGTTTTAAATGATATCAATAAGAATTTTAACCCAATTCAAGGTTTGGAAACCTACTTGCAATTTGATGCCTTGATAGCTAAAATGGGAAAATCTGTGTAAACAGTGATTTGAATGATTCTTTATGATTGAAACCTATCTAAAAGGTGTTGGAAAATATTTCTCAATGCTTGGATAAGATTTAGGAAGCTAACTTGGTGTTTTGAGTGTTTTGAGCAAGGTTTACACAATGTGTAAAATGATGTTTTGATTGCTAAAAAGTGGTAATCTGAGTAAACAAAGTTTTTAGAGTTTGAATGTGTATCAAAACTACCAAGATAATGTACTTAAAGATGTATCAATGGTTTGGTAAAGTTTCATACTTTAATCTTGAAGATTTGATGTTTTTAGTGAGGTGGATTTTTGGTGCAAAATGGTGTTTTTGACTGCAAGTTAATGGTGAGTCTGATGGCCAGTGGTTTGTAAGTGTGCATCTGATTTATTTCAGTCAAGAATAGGTTTTTACAATGTCTTGGATGTTTGGTGAATGGTTAGAAGCAGACCCAATGGTTTGTAGTCTCATTCCCTTGTTGAAACAAGTTGAAATGATGAGTAATTGGTTGAATCTGATAATGACACATAATACTGATGAAGTGCTTGGCTTGTTGGTTGTCCTATAGTTTTTAATGGGAAAAGTGGGATTTTCATGAATGGATAAGTGGATTTTTATGAAAGTTGAGCAAAAGAATGATGTTTGTTTAATTTGATCTTCTCCTATTAAGTTTGGGTCAAAAATACCCTAATGGTTTGTGGATCCTAGAAGATGCTCTTGCATCAGTAAGAAAGGGATGTAAATCTTCACAAAACCTCAAATGAATGAGTTTCAAACAAATTTTCAACTAACAACTCTCTATCTCTTCAATTTTAACCCTTCACTCTACCTTGTCTAGTAGGTTAGCAGACCCTAGTTTTAGAATTTTTCTCACAAACTTCTCAAATGACTTCACAAAAAAATGATTGATCTAGATATTCATTATTGAGTTACAACACATACTTCAAAATCAATAGTGACTGTCTTGGAACATGTGCATCAAAAATTACCAAAGTGCAAAGGGGCAGCAATCTTTGACGGGGTATTACTCAGATACCGTGACACTTAGAAACTTCTCGCCTAATCCTACAGGATCATGTTGCTCTCCTCTACAAAAACCTCCCTTGGCTTTGGCTATCTCTAAGTGGTTTTCCTGTGGTTGTAGACTTTCACTTGATGGAAAAAGTGTCAAATGTAAGCAATGCAAAGTTGCAAAGTAGTGCAACTTTTGTTTTGCAACTCGTGTGACCAAACAGACTGTTCCAACATGTCCTAATAGGTATTTTTATGCTAGGAATGGTCCTCTTTCACACCCAAACATGCAAAATCACTTTGAGCTATGTTAAACTGGATCGATCCCTTGAGAGTCCAAAGTGCAAAATAGCTACAAACTTCAACATGTTGTTACTGTTATTAATCAAATATGCACCCTTTGTCAGATTTACAAAAGTCAGACTATCTATTGAAACATGGAAACTCTTTTTAGATGTGGGTGATCTATGCGAAAAGAGAATATCTAGAGTGAGTTGGTTCTCTAAATGATGAATATTATTCTAAGTGATTTTCTGAGGGAAAGAGTTAGAAAGATGACTAAAATTAGAATCTATGACTAACAGATGATTCACCAGACTTATGAAAATTTGGACTTAATCAATCACAACAGTTTCTCTATCACAGTAGCTCTCACAATCTCATTAGCACATGTTTCATTAGTCATTTGCATGAAGAACTGAAAGAACTAAATACAACATGTAACCTAAGACCATGTAATTCTGAACAAAGATTTACAATAGCAAGACATATAAGGATTCAAGTTTGAAACACAAAGACATCATATTGCCATTACAAAACTGAGACAAGAAAAGTGGGAAGGAGAACTCTACTACTTTATTAAAACTAAAAGAGTGAACCTTTCAAACTGAGTACAAAAATAATTTTACAAGCTCCAAAATGCTAAGAGCAAGAAACTATCATCTGAACTGAGAAGAAGAAGAAATCCAAGTCTTCTTCAAGATAAATCTCTCCAAAAACCCTAATCCAAGCTCACCAAGAAAACTCAAGGAAAAGGTATCAAAGTTGCCCAAAAAGGTCTGCACAAAAGCAAAAAAACTCACTGTTTCCATGTTCATACAGTCCAACCTCTAAAAATAGACTAAATCTGCTTTTAAAGCAAATAAAACAACTTATCTCTCCAAGAGGAGTTTCAAATCCAACCCAAGAAAAAAACAAAAACAATCTACTAAAAATAGCAAAGAATAAAACAATTTGCTTTATCCTTGCTTTACATAGTTGCAGATCTTATACTCTCTCAGTCTGACCTAATTTTGTAATTAAAGGTTGTTTTGAAATCTTTTGCAAAATATTACAACTTAGATCTCTGCTTACAATGTTTGATTTTTCTCAAAAAAAATCATTAAAATATAATGCATCTCCTATCCATATCCTAATTGATTTCTTTAAAATCAATTAAAAAAATAAAATAAATCCTAAGTGGCAAAGGCTTATTCTTCAAGGAATATCTGATTTATCAATCTTATTTTACTTGATCCTTCTCCAAAATCTATTAAAAATAAAACACTAAGTCTTTCTAAACTTTTACCTAAGGCGTAGGCATTTGAAACATTCAAAAAAAAAAAACCCTAAGTTTTAAAAGTCCCTACAAGACATTTAAATGCCTATCCTAAACCTAGGCAATTAATATTTAATGAAGCCTTGAAAATGGTCGACCTAGGCATGTTGGAGACATCAAGAATAATTCTAAGGTATTAACCTTAAGTGAAAATCCCACTTCGAATTAGGGCATGAGGATGAACAAACTCAAATGGAAACCCTAAAAACTTCATTTCGCACTTTGCCACTTTGAGAGAAAGCTCTGTTGGGAAGAAGAATGTGCCACCACCATGCTAGGGTTTCGAGCTTTCTATAGGAAATTTGAGCTCCGTGCTTGTTTTTCTTGATGAATTCTCATAGTTACCTGAAGGTAAGTTGATTCTCAAGCTCTTTCAAGCTTCTTTGTTGTATTTTTGAGCCACTTTCTAGCCTTGAGGTCACGGCATGAGCATGTTTCTTGACATATTTCATGACTTTGTGTGTTTTCTTGCTATTATATCCACCATTGGATGCCATACTTGAGCTCAAGTTATGAGTAGAAGCTCTGTGAGAGCTTGGTCGCCACGTGCTTAGCTTGGTCTTCTATAGCACCAATGGTAAGATTGTTGTCCTCATGTATTTATCTTGGCATTTTCAAACAAAAGCTTAAAAAATCTTTATATTTCTGCGAAAAGCCAATTTCATTTGTAAACTTGAAGCCCATCACACAGGTCGCGCCATGCTCATGCATTACTATTGCATTTCACTTAAGAAATTTTGTTGATATCTATTGTTTACTTTAGATCTGGTGACCATCATGTGTAATTGAGAGCCTTTTGTTTTAAAAAATGAAATTCTAGAGACAAAACTCCTCTCCTAGGCCACGGCCATTTATGCACCAAATGGGTTTTTGTATTACTTCTATGCTCGACCCAAGAGAGCATACTGTGTACTTTTTGTATTTCGAACAAAACCCCATATGGGTAACTCAGAAATGGTGGTAAATCTGCATTTCAACAAAAAACACTCATATGGTAATTTGATGTTTTGAATAAATCTATGTTTAATCCCACTGGAGTTTGACCCATATCGATTATCTACCTTCTTTCGCATTTTCTTATAAAACCCTCACATGGGTAACTCAGAAAATTGGAAAATCTTGTCTTTAAATTTGAAACCCCAATGTGGGTGTTCAAAAAAATGAACAATAATCTATATATTTGATTGTTCATGAAAAAACTAGGCTCGACCCAACATGTTTTCTATTTTCTCAATTTTCTCCATATGGGTATTTATAAATTCTAAAGAATATGTGTATCTGGATGCATTTTCTGTTGTATTCCAACTCGTCCATGGAAACACTATATAAATCTTATTTTCTGACAAAACCCCACCTGGGTGTATAATATTATGAGAAACACATATTTCCTTTACCTTACTGTTGAAAACCCTCATTCGGGTATATGAGATTCTAAAAATGTATCTTTTGTTTATATTTTCAATTGCCATTATAATGTTGTTCCCTCCTTGCACACAGAAATCCTTTTAATTGAATCTGTAGATTAGTTGTTTGCATTAGTCTCCTATGCACTCATAGTTATTCTCTTCATGGGTGCACTCCAAATCCTCATTCATACCATTTCCTTTGTAAACTCTGCTCATTTTGGAAATGACTTTTACTCGTTGTACTACCATTCAAAATACATGATAAATGAAGAAAAAAATAGTGAAAAATAGTGTACTCTTGGACTATTTCCCTCCACTATCAGCCAAAAAGATTGTGTCTAACACACCTGATCACTATATTTTGTACTTACAAACAAGTTGATTGCTCCACCACCTAATAGATGACTGAACTGTTCATGCATTTGATTAGATGCTATCACTACTTCTTATCTAGCACTCTTCATGCATTTTTATGCTCCATTCAATAAAACTATTCCATGCACTTGCTCTCTTCTAAAAATGAAAATTTGAAACAGTGCTCTTTGCTGAATAATGCTCTTATTGGTGAGGCATTATGTATGCCTGTTCATTATTACTATCACAAGCATGAACATTGTTGAACTTTGCATAATATCATGAACATGATGAACAAATAATACTATTGGAGAAGAATATAACCATACAGCAATGTTTGAGATGAATGTACTCAATTGAATAGATGAACCGATTTAAACCAACTGTTCACTTGCAGCTTTCAAGAAGTACCTACTTGATTGTTATGAGTGAATAGTAGGTTTGATGGTTTAATGAATGAATATTCTTTACTCTTTCAATTGTATAACATTTTTTTCTTAATGAACATGATGATTGTAATCTCCTTCTCAGCCCGCTTGTAATGAATAAGGGGCAGTATGCCGAGCTCTACCCTTGTGGGAGCCCATTTTTCTCCACATGCTCGGTCTTCAAATGATAATCAGCTTCATGATTTTCCCTATACCTGCACAAGGAAACAAATGATGTTAGGATAAAACAATAACAATATCTGATGTTGTTGATGTATCTCTCTTTTAGCTCATGTTTCTGCACTTTTCTTGATTGTTTCAGTGTATGATCAGTAGCATACTACATTATCGTTGATGATTCATGTAGGTATATTCATAGTTAGAGCTATAACATCCCTCTCTTCCTTCCTACAGTTCAACGGAGCTCGAAGAAGACAAATGGTGCACCACTTCTGCAACAATCATCAATACAGGCAATGATGGCTATATTTATACTTATGTGATTATTCCTTTTATGCATCTTCCATAGTGTAGTGTGATACTTATGATGCACTGTAACAGTTACATCCATGGCTTGTGTGGATATTTAATTTCAATCTTCTGCTTTTCATTTTGAAAAAAATACATCTCATTTTCGAGACATGCTCATCATTTGATTCTCGCCGTGAATGAAATTACGTAAATATGAATTACTTTATAAGAAACAAAATAGAAACGTATTATATTTGTTTTCTTCGTTGCGTAACTCCCATTTTTATTACTCCGTTTGGATTTAGGGAGAGCATTGGATGAAGCCTATGATTGCGAACATGTTTAAGTGGCGTTGTACGGGTGGATATAATGAAAAAAGTACAAACGCATATCAAACATAGCAGAAATGGCATAACTTCACTTAAAGATATAATTATTTAATCGACTCCACCCAATTGTAGGTTGTGGCAAAAAATTGAGTATGATTGCTCAAATCTTTGTGATGTAGAAACTTCTCGTCACGATCCTAGAGTTAGTTGAGATCCATACACAGAAACCTCTCGATTTTGCTATCTCAAAGAAAATTATTTTTTTTTTTCATTAATGGTTTTCCTTGATAGAAAAGTGTCAAATGTAAAGCGATTACAAAGTTGCAAAGAATGGGTACGAATTTTTGCGAACTTTGAAATTAAGTGAATGAGTAGGGCTATTCCAGCGTGTACGAATGGAGTATTTTTATGTAGGGGCCAATTACTCTTTTACACTTCCCAAACATGCGAGGAATCACTCTAAGCCTAAGATTCCTTCAATTGCGTGATGCCAGGGGTCAAAGGAAATACAAAATGGGCGCAAACTTCGCTTGTGATGTTACTCGGATAAGCATGATTCTTAAGAGCTTTGGTTTGATTCTCTGAGGATCGCCTAATTTAGAACACCTCTACAAGCCTCTCAATTTTTTTTAACTCACCGGTGGTTTTCACATTGTGATGGATTTTTACTTGATGGAAAAAGTGTCAAATGCAAGCATTGCAAAGTTGTAAAGTGGTTTCATTCTACAAATCATGTGACCAAACAGATTGTTCCAACACATCCAAATAGGTATGTTTACACTAGGCATGGTCCTCTTTCACAACCAAACATCTTGAGAATCACTTTCGAGCTATGTTCAACCAAATCCCGATCCCTTAAGAGTCCAAAGTGAAAATAGTTTGCAAGCTTCAAGCGTATTTACTGAGATGAGTATGATTCTTATAAACTTATTGTCTAATCCTATAAGATCATGTTGGGCCCCTCTCACGAAACACCTATATTTTTGCTTTGCTCTCAAAGTAGTTTTCTGTGGCCAGTTTTCACTTGATGAAAAAAGTGTAAAATTACATAAGGTCACAAAGTTTCAAAGTCGTTTTGCAACTTTCATTCTACAACTCGTGTGACCAAATGAACTATTCCAATGTGTCTGAATAGGTATTTTTATGCTAAGCATGGTCCTCTTTCATACGCAAACACATGGAATCGCTTCGAGCTACACTCAACTAGATCGATCCCTTAAGAGTCCAAAGTGCAAAATGACTGCAAACTTCAGTATGATGTTACTTGGATACCATGATACTTAGAAACTTCTTGTTTGATCCTACATGATCATGTTGTGCCCCTCTAATAAAACCTCTCTCGGTTTTTTCTATCTCGAATTGGTTTTCCCATGGTAGCGGATTTTCACTTGATGGAAAAAGTGTCAAATGCAAGCATTGCAAAGTTACAAAGTGGTGAAACTTTTGTTTTGCAAATTGTGTGACCAAACAGACTATTCCAATGCATCCAAATAGGTATTTTTACGCTAGGCATGGTCCTCTTTCACAACCAAATACGCAGAATCACTCTAAGCTATGTTCAACCAGATCGATCCCTTAAGAGTCCAAAGTGCAAAATAGTTGCAAACTTTAGCATGTTGTTACTCAGAAACTGTGATGCTAAGAAACTTCTCGTCTAATCCTACAGGATCATGTTGGGCCCTTCTACAAAAACCTCTCTCATTTTTTGCTATCTCGGAGTAGTTTTCCCATGGCGGCAGATTTTCACTTGATGAAAAAAGTGTCAAATGCAATCAGTGCAAAGTTACAAAGTGGTGCAACTTTCATTCTACAACTCATGTGACCAAACGGACTATTCTAATGTGTCTTAATAGGTATTTTTATGCTAGGAAAGGTCCTCTTTTTCACCCAAACACATGGAATCACTTTGACCTATGTTCAACCGGACCAATCCCTTAAGAGTCCAAAGTGCAAAATGGCTGCAAACTTCAGCATGTTGTTACATGGATACCATAACACTTAGAAACTTCTCATCTAATCCTACAAGATCGCGTTGGGACCCTCTACCAAAACCTCTCTCATTTTTGGCTATCTCAGAGTGGTTTTCTCGTGGCGACGGATTTTCACTTGATGGAAAAAGTGTCAAATGCAAGTAGTGCAAAGTTGTAAAGTGGTGCAACTTTCGTTATGCAACTCGTGTGACCAAATGGACTATTCCAACATGTTGAATAAGGTATTTTTCACATGGTATGGTCCTCTCCCACTTTTAAACATCTGAGAACCACTCCAACCCTACGTTCAGTAGGGTTGGTGATCCCACTTGGAAATTCAAAAGTACAAAATGGCTGAAAATTCAGCATATTATTACTTGTAGAATGCGTGATGTAGAAACTTCTTGTATAATCCTACTAAACAGGATCATTTTTAGGGAGACTCTACAAAAACCTCTCTCGGAGTTTTTCTATCACCAGTGGCTCCCCATTGTGAGGTGGATTTTCCTTGATGGAAAAGGAAGTGTAAATGCAAGCAATGCAAAGTTTGGTGATTTTTGGCACCAATTTTACATCATGAAACCAAAGCATTTATTCGGCATCTGAATAGGTATTATTTTTATAGGCATGGTCCTCTTTCACACCCAAACACATGGAATTGCTTCGAGCTAAGTTCAAGCGGATCAATCCCTTAAGGGTCCAAAGTGCAAAAGGGAAGTAAACTTTGATGGGCTATTACTCAGAAACTATGATGCTTACGAACTCTTCGTCTAATCCTATGGGATTGCGTTAGGCCCCTCTACAATAACCTCTTTCATATTTTCTTATCTCAAAGTCATTTTCCTATGGTGTCCAGTTTTTATTTGATGGAAAAAGTGTCAAATGGAAGCAGTGTAAAGTTGCAAAGCGGTGAAACTTTTATTTTGCAATTCGTGTGACCAAACAAATTGCTCCAACATGTCCCGATAGGTAGGTTTATGCTAGGCATGGTCATCTTTTGCACTCAAACGCGCAAAATTGCTCTGAGCTACGTTCAACTGGCTTGATCCCTTATGATGGCATGGAAAACAATGGAAAAGAAAAACATACACAACGGTTGAGAAGTCTGAGTATTCCACACAAAAAGCGTATGATCATTGGTGTAGAGCACCTTGTTCCTTCATTTGATGAAGAAGGTCTAGTTCAGTTATTTTAATCATTATAATGTCAAATAAGGCTATGATAAGCCATTTTGTAATCTTGCTTTTAGTTTTGAGTTAGCATGGGGTCATTTAAGTCAATTAAGTAAGTATGAATAAGAAAATAGCATCGGTAAAGGCATTGGAAGAGATTACTAATGTTGCCCCTATTCAAAATTTGGAATTTAGGCCTTAAAAGCAAGGCTAGACAAGGTGAAAAGAAGAAATCGCTTGAGAATAAGTTAGAATAGGTTGGAAATAGGGTGAGGTTGTGGAGTTTGATGTGTTCAAGTGGTATGTAAGGACAAGGGAGTTCAAAAGTATGTTATGGCATGATTCCCTAATAGGGAATAGAGGGGTTTTGAATGGAAAAGAGAGGTTTGAGGGAGTAAAAGGGGTAAAGTCAAGGGGCGGCATAATTTGGTGGTCAATTAAGTTTGTGCAGGTAGAATGAAGAGTATTGGAAGAGGTTTTGAGGTTGTATGACATCTGGATATGGGTTTTTCAATAAACCCTAGTGAAATTTGAGAAAAGTGAGGGTTTAGAGGATAGTGGGGTTAAAGGGCCAATCACGCCCTAAAAATTATGGATTTGCAAACTAGTAAATGTTGCCCAATGGTGTTTTGCAATTGGAAGAGTGATTGAGAGTGTGTTGCTTTGTTAAATAGACCTATTCGGGGGTCTAGGATTGTGTTGAGTCCATTTCTTATTTGTATTATAAATTATAACTTTCTTTCTCCCAAGTCCATTTCGTATACAAGAAATAATATTGTAAAAAGTTGACATATAAATATTTCGACATGTTTATATGGTGACGCATCAAGAACATAACAATTCATTTTGCACTATTAGGATTATGCTGTGAAAAAGTTTAAAGACTATTGAAGATAAATGTTTGTATGATAATGTGTCAAGAAGTTAACTACTTCATCTACTCTGAATATTATGTTTTGCAAGTGTTGTGAAGATTATGTATCATTTGCTTAATTGAGTTGTTCAAATCAAAGGATTAAATATATTGGAATCTTTTTATGAATCATTTCATGGAATACCAATTGAAAACATATTTTTTTCTTTTAGATAAAGTTGTTTAGCATCAATAAATTAATATTCAAGACAAACCATGAAGGACAACAATGATCAATGCTAGGGATAACCAATTAATAAGTATACACGTGAATAAGTCAAGCATCTACATGTGAATAAGGGGAGCACAAGTATTCAAAAACACGTAAGCCTTGAAGTATACACACGAATATACAGTATACACAAATTAATACAAATTATATGCATAAATACAAGGTATACGCATGAAAACACGTAAGTTGAAAAGTATACATTGGAACACACATAAGTCACAAAGTATACACGTAATTGTAAAGTATACATTTGAATACATGTAACTCATATCTATTGAACCATAAATTTAGAATGCAAATATGGACACCATCGATAAAAAAATATTTATATTAACCAAATATTCATGTAGGTATACATCAATATATGTTGATACAAGTATGAAATATAGGTCAAAAATAGCCATATAGGCTTACGAGAATTCCACATAGGCATACAATGTCAAATATATCCAATACAAAATATGTATAAAAATGTCATGTAGGCATACAACAAAGGGCTCTGGAATCAAAATTTATTGCTCTCCATGCTCTATAAATAAATTATTTCCCTTTGCTTGTCGATTGGATGATGATAGGTCTATCACTCATTTGTGTTGTGCTCGAGAAGTGCTCCTGTTGCTCCTCCTAATGTTTAGTTCATGGTGAAGTTTTAACTGTTACAATAAGAAGTAAAGACATTAATATATAGAAATTAAATTATAAAAAATGATATATTTAACAAAATAATCACTTACCATCATCTCATGATCACTCTCCATGAAGGAAATATTAACAAGCCCATGTTGAGGCGTGCTCAAGCCCTATATAAACCATCCAAATAGAAATTAAACTATGAATCAATAATGGTTTGATTTTTCACTAACATCTATAACAATGAATGTAAATTAAAATTTACTAATTTGCCTCATACCTCCCCTATCAGAATCATCGAGGATTGTATAGCAGATGAAACACTAATCTCCATTGCCCTTGTCACTTTCGTAGGTGTTTCATCTTGCAACATCTGAAAATAAAGCAACAATAATTTCAATCACAAAAACTACAATAGCGATCCACATCATGACTTATAATGTATGAGATAATAAACAAAATTTTGAGTACTTATTAAACTATATATTTCTAATTATCATGTTTACTATTTTCCCTATCCATATCTTGTTCGAAAGGACATGTTTTTAGGCTTTTACCAATAGCAGCAAGTCGGTGAAACTTTTGATGAAATGCTTTCATAGACATGTATGATAACTGTGGTGGCATAGAAAAGGCAGTGAACTATTTGAAAAAATGCCTCAAAAG
>VDFB02256132.1:164967435-165171088 GCA_007258455.2 Sequoia sempervirens | reverse complement strand
TATCACACAAAATGTGTATGATCATTGGGGCAGAGCACTTTGTTCGTCCATTTAATGAAGAAGGTATATTTCAGTGGTTTTAGTCATTATAATGTCAAAATAAGGCCATGATAGGCCATTTTGTAATCTTGTTTTTAGTTTTAAGTTAGTGTGGGGTCATTTGTGTCAATTATGTAAGTAGTAATAAGAAAATAGCATTGGTAAAGGCATTGGAAGAGATTAGTAACACTTCCCCTATTCAAAATTTAGAATTTGGGCCTTAAAAGAAAGACTCGATGATGTGAAAAGAATAAATTGCTTGAGAATAAGTTAGAATATGTTGAAAATAGGGTGAGGCTGTGGATTTTGATGTGTTCAAACAATCTGTAAGGACAAAAGAGGTCAAAAGTATGTTATGGAAAGATGCCCTAATTGGGAATAGAGGGGTTTTGAATGAAAAAGAGGTTTGAGGGAGTAAAAGTGGGTAAATTCAAGGGGCAATATAATTTGGTAAATTCTACCCAATGGTGTTTTCCAATTGGAGGAGTGATAGAGAGCGTGTTGCTTTGTTAAATAGACCTATTTGGGGGTCTAGGACAATATTGAGTCCATTTCTTATTTGTATTATAAATTATAACTTGCTTTCTCCTAAGTCCATTTTGTATACAAGAAATAATATTGCAAAAATTTGACATATTATAAATCTTTCAATGCGTTTATATGGTGATGCATCAAGAACATAACAATTCATTTTCCATTATCAGGATTATGCTGTGAAAATGTTTAGAGACTATTGAAGATAAATGTTTGTATGATAATGTGTCAATAATTTAACTACTTCATCTACTCTGAATATTATGTTTTGCAAGTTTTTTGAAGATTATGTATCCTTTGCTTAATTGAGTTGTTCTAATCAAAGGACTAAATATATTAGAATCTTTTTATGAATCATTTCATGGAATACCAATTGGAAACGTGCTTTTTTCTCTTAGATAAAGTTGTTTAGCATTAATCAATTAATATTCAAGACAAACCATGAAGGACAACAATGATCAATGCTAGGGCTAACCAATTAATAAGTATACACATGAATAAGTCAAGCATGTGTACATGTGAATAAGGGAAGCACAAGTACTAAAAAACACGTAATCCTTGAAGTATACACACGAATACATATTATATAGAAATTAATACAAATTTTATTTATGAATACAACGTATACACATGAAAATATGTAAGTCACAAAGTATACATTGAAACACACATAAGTTGTAAAGTATACACTTTAATACATGTAACTCATATCTATTGAACCATCAATTTAGAATGAAAATATGGACACCATTGATAAAAAAGATTTGTATTAACCAAATATTCATGTAGGAATACATCAATATATGTCAATATAAGTATGAAATATAGCTACAAAATAGCCATATAGGCTTACGAGAATGTCATATAGGCATACAATTTCAAATATATCCAATACAAAATATGTACAAAACTGCCATGTAGGCATACAACAAAGGGGTCTGGAATCAAAATTCATTGCTCTCCATGCTTTGGAAATAAATTGTTTCCCTTTCCTTGTTGATTGGATAGTGATAGGTTTGTCACTCATTTGTGCTATGCTTGAGGAGTTCTCCTATTGCTCCTCCTAGTGTTTAGTTCATGGTGAAGTTTTAACTATTACAATAAGAAGTAAAGACATTAATATATAGAAATTAATTTATAAAATATGATATATTTATCAAAATAATCACTTACCAACATCTCATGATCTCTCTCCACGAGGTAAATATTCACACACCCATGCTCAGGCGTACTCAAGCTGTGTATAAACCATCCAAATAGAAATTAAACTACGGATCAATAATGTTTTTTTTTTCACTAACATCTATAAAAAAGAATGTAAATTGAAATTTACTAATTTGCCTCATACCTCTCCTGTCAAAGCCATCGAGGATTGTACAGCAAATGAAACACCAATCTCCATTGCCCTCGTCACATTTAGAGCTATTTCAGCTTTCAAAAATTGAAAATAAAACAACAAATTATTCAATCACAAAAACTACAATATTGATCCACGTCATGACTTATAATGTATGAGATAATGAACAAAATTTGGAGTACTTATTAAACTATATATTTCTAATTCTCATGCTTATTATTGTCTCTATCCATATCTTGTTCGAAAGGACGTGTTTTTAGGCTTTTACCCATAGTAGAAAGCTAGTGAACCAATTGATCAAATGCTTTCATAGACATGTACGATAATTGTGGTGGCATAGAGAATGCAGGGAACTATTTGAAAAAATGCCTCAAAGAAATGGGGTCTCATGGTGATGGAATGCCATTACAAAAAAATGCACATCATGTCATTCCATCACCATAAGACCGCATTTCTTTCAGGCATTTTTTCAGAAAGTTCATTGCCTTCTCTATGGTATTATTGCTTACTATTATGCTTTGATAGATATTTTTACAAGCATCCATAGTTTCTTGGAAAACACCTATTTTAGGCTTTTAGCCATAGCTGCAAGGAAGTGAGTAGTTTGATAAAATGATTTAGTACACATGTATGGAAAATGTGGTATCATAGAAAAGGTGGTGATTTGTTTGAAGAAATTCCTCAAATAAATGTGGTATCATGGTGAAGTAATTGCATCACTGCTTATGTTGACTTTCTAAAAAACTATATTGTAGTTGAAATTTTGTCATCAATCAACATCTAGTTATTAGTTATGGAATTTGAAGTAATGCTTTGAGTTTGAATGATGTGCAATGCAACGTAATCAACGATATGAATATAAACTACACAAATCTATTAAGTACAATTCATTAGTTAAACTTTTTATTCTATTACCTACGTGTAGGTTTGAGTAAATCCACTAGCACTGGGAGGTGTTCCTTGGAAACCTCTAATATTAGCCTGTTCAACGTCCAAAATCACATATTAAAATACCATTCATTAAACAATGCTATTAACATGTAATAAATTTATAATTGTTTACTAGTTACATACCCCACCGATAGGTGTACTACATAAATAAGTAGGTGGAGGTCTGGTGTATCCAGTCTCAACACTGTGACCCTGCAATTTTATTAAAATCATAAAACTAAATTAGTTAATCTTGCATTTCAAAATCAAAATTTAATAAATTAAATTCAATGAACATGCTAACTTTTACTTGACTATCAATAGCATACACCTCATGCAAAATTCCAGCTTCCCTCTCCATCTCCA
The DNA here is from genome assembly GCA_007258455.2 of Sequoia sempervirens. Lineage (NCBI taxonomy): Eukaryota > Viridiplantae > Streptophyta > Pinopsida > Cupressales > Cupressaceae > Sequoia > Sequoia sempervirens. Next base: position 165,167,862 of record VDFB02256132.1, on the reverse strand, counting down.
TAGTTTCAGATGGATCCTACATAGTAGCCTCCTAAGTGTCAGTGGGATCATATGAACAAGTCACCCCACAAGATTGAAACACATGGGTTTGAAGGCCACCACTTGAAGACTCCCCTGGATGGCACTGTAGAATAGGGCTAGTATGATGGATGACACTCTAGGTCAAAGTGTTGATTGCCCGCAATGTCTCTACGTCAACACTCTCCTTTGTGATAGAAGGCATAACAATGTGCTTACAAGGCGTCCTAGCGAGAGCTCATCTCCCTTGCCGCGTAGGATCTAACTATGCACTGGGTCTATCCTAAGCTGACCTCCCACCTCTCCCCTGGAAGTCCCTCATATCAAAATAATTTGGGATTCGATTCAATATGAACTCACTATATAGTTTCCTAAGGAAATACCATGGGACTTCACAATTGTTGCACAGTGGGTAATCAAAGGCCATGTACCACCTATCATAAAAATAGTTCCTAATCTTTTGGTTGTGGCACTAGCAAATAGGAAACCTCTTTGTATTGAGGGTAAAAATTTTATTTTTGCATCGGTTAATGAATAATGAGCACAAATCACCTTTTGTAATTTTTAAATCCTTTACATCTTTATATGATAGTTTATCTCCATAATAAGACCTAGCTGCCTACCTCCTATCTTTCCATCTAGTTATTTTTTTGCTAATTGAATCTACATTTTTTAACATATCTTTCAATGAATTTGCTAGGGTCATTCTTTTTGCGGTTGAACCATTTGCATCACTCAACCTACTAATTAAATCCTCAATTTTCTTTTTGTTTTTCTCAATTTCGCTCATCAATTTTTTTAGAGTACTAGGAGGGTGTTGAGTGATTGGTGGAGGAGGTTGTGGTTGATTTTTTTCTTGAGGATTTTGGTCTTAAGGATTTGGTTGATCTTCTTGTTGAGGATTTTTAGGGTTTACAGGTTGATTTACATCTACAAATTCAAAAAAAAAAATCAAATACAACCTAAAACTAAAAAATTCAAAACAAAAAGCAAACAATTTTTACCTCTCACACCTCCTCCTCATTGTGGCACCATCCTTGCAAAGAAATAGTAACCCTTGGTGAAGATTTTTGTACAATGCCTCCTCATAGAATGCGAGTGCAAAAAAATGGGGGCTTTGGCCACGGGCACAACAAAAAAATAGTTGAAATGCAGAATGAATGACTTTCACCTTTTTTTCCTTTTAACATGTCATCATGTGAGCGCGTTATAACGCGCTCGTGTTATGACTTTTCAAAAAATAAATTATAAAGTGTCCACAAATTGGCTACCCATCTCCATGCACCTTCCCAATAAATAGAAACACCCATCTATTACCCCCACCATAAACAATACACAAAAATATATCCAACACCACTAATACATAGGATAGATTCCAGCAACCAAGTGCATTTATATGCACAAAATATTAGGTGGGTATGCTTAGAACCAACTAAAGATAGACCCCCATACCTACAAAAATATTCACAAAGATCCTAAGATAGGTTTTTGAGTCATTGTGTGTACTCCACCAATCCTTTATTCTACCTAAATTCCAAATAAGGGACTTTAGCCATACAATAAATATGAAATGATGGTGTGATTCTATGTTTTATCTATCTTTGCCACTTCTAGCCAAGTCCTCTACCTATCAACTCCTTTCTTTCAGTCATCAACAAGCTTCCACACCTCGATCCATGTACCTTTGACCAAATTCATTGCACTTACAATTTCTAACATATCACAATCTAGGGTTGTTCTACATTAAATTCCATCCCCTATTTGCTTGATCACTTTCCACTTACATAGCCAACCTTCACATTCATGGTGGCATCCATTTCCTTTCCTCCTTTCCAAGAATTTCACCTAGAGCTGACATATTATTTCTTCTGTGCAAGCTCTATTTGCCTAATTGCTGACACACTCTTGCCTTTGAATGCAAGACATCAATCTTGAAATTCATGCCATGATCTAATGAATTACAATTACCTAACTTTCTTTAAAACACCATCGTCTAATTTGAATTTCTTTATTTTTGGTCATAGTTCTCTATTGATTCATAAAAAATATGTGAATAAGGTGAAGCAATCAATTCTTTCCATGTGTCACTATCCCACATACTCACATTAGTAAACTTGAGTCAATGCAAACATTCAAGGTATGGTGGGATTACTCCATTTTTTTGACAATAAGATTCTCAGCCTTCAAGGTTCGGGTGTTGAGTATCCACCTTACCTCATGCTTGAAGCATATTGAAGGAATTTAGAGGCAAGATCAAATACATAAGTCCAAAGATTCTTACCCTATCTAGGTTCGGCCATCGGCCTTACCCTCTACCTTCTACCTCATGATTATCCTGCTTTGAAGGTCTCCAGAAACAAGACCAAATTGTGATGTATGTTCCTCTTTATGCATGTCAAGGTTTAGCCATTGGCATTACCCTTTACTATTTTAACTCCTTTACACCATCACAAACCAGCACATGAGCCTTCAAACACTAAAGCATGAGACTTTGAATTGTGCTTTATGTTGGTAGAGGTCAAGGATTAGTAATTTCCCTCTTACATAATTCTAGAAGTGCATTGTAGAGCTTGACAAGAAAGTTCAAACACATATATCTGAAGCATTTTACACATATCAAGTTTTGGCCATCAGCCTTAGCCCTTACCTTCTATCTAACTTTACTCCATTGTAAACCTTCCCACAAACTTCTGAACCACTAAAGTGAAAACTTCAAATCATATGTATGAGTTTATTAGATGCTTGAGTTCCCTCTTCCCCATTACCACTTTCATGCCTTTGTGTTAAGGTTGTAATCCAACCTGTCAACTCATTATACCCTTAAAAAACCTTTACAAGCATCTTTTCACTTACCCCTTTCTAGTGTTGACCCTCAAACATACTTCTTTCTACATACCAACAAATTGGTAAGGCATAGGCCTTTTGGTTGAATCCATGAACACTAAAGCCTTTTTGGGGTTCAAGGTATGAGGATACCTCTTACTCCTTCCTTTTTCTCATCTTAAGGCATAAGCCTTAACATTGGCTTGCAAAACCAAAACTATTTCTAGATTCATGGTTCAACTTTTCCTCTTAGCACTTTCCATCCTTTTGGTAAGGCATAAGCCTTGGTATCGAACTGCGATACCTAATAGACTTATCATTATGGACATATATCATGGTGAATGAAGACAAGGAAAATTCAATCCATTTTACATCCTTATTTCTAAAATATTTTTCTATCTATCCTAAATATGGAATCTAACCTGTTTGTAGCCCACACCATAATGAGGGCTTAAAAACCACTCAAATACATATTTACTTGTGTACACACACTGTGTTTTGCATTTCTAGTGAGATACATCACTCTAGACATTGAAAGAACTCATTATTTAGCTCTTCATAATTATGGAATCCAACCTGTTTGTAGCCCACACCATAATGAGGGCTTAAAAACCACTCAAATACATATTTACTTGTGTACACACACTGTGTTTGGCATTTCTAGTGAGATACATCACTCTAGACATTGAAAGAACTCATAATGATTAAATAGTGTAAGAGAGGGGGACCAACCATGTTCAAGGCCCCTAGTCATAGAGAGTCGAGAGAAGAAGGCTGCCCTGACTTACCTCACTCTAAAGGAATGTATTGAAATGAGGGACAAGAATGATGAGGACTATAAGGTCCTTCAATCACTCTACAAACCCAAAAATCAAAATGGGGCTAGGTGAACCGATCTTCAAGTTCAACACTAAACCTTAGGTAGCTCTCTTCCCAAGGATGAAAGTTTTCTTCTAGGACAACAATGCAACGTGCTCGTGTCTCTCAGGTGCACTAGCATCCCTACAACCAGAGGACTAAAAAAATAGTGGGAACTACCAGAAAATGAGTTGATAGCCTAGATAGAGATTTATAAGGGAACAAAACAAAATGATAAAGTAAGATATGTACAAATGGATGTGGTAAAGTAAATATATTAAATTTGGGGTGACGAAAATGATCTCACAAAAGAGCCTATTCACCAACTAGGTCCAAATGCATGTCCACCTACACACAAGAAAGAGGAAAAAATTTTGGGGGGCTGTATAAGGGTTTGCCTTGGTCAGACCCCCATTTTAGTGTTTCCACCTCCACAAACAACCAAGATAGCAACAAAAAAGAAAAGTATGATAAAGGAGGAAAGACAGTAAAGAACATAATAAACACTACAAAATAGTTATGTGCTACTCAACCAAATTGTAGAGGAGAGGAGTGAAAATGCTTACCACATCCACCAAGAGCTCACTAGCTAATGGAGGAGAAAAAGAGAGGACTCAATCCCCTACTGCAATGGTTGTGTTCCACACTTTCTCTACATAGTTGATGGAGTGTTGTTGTTGATGTTATGGAGTGCCAAAGTGCTGCTTGAGAGTGATGGATGCTAAGGGAATGCTTGAGAATGATAAAAGAGAGTTTTCAGAAGATTAGTTGAATGCTTAGAGGATTGTCTAAAGAGCTGAAATGCATGAAGGAAGAGTGTTTTTGAAGGTGGGATGAGAAAAATGACCATAGTCATGTCAATTTTTTATAGAGAGGCATCACAAACTAACCCCAATGGGAAGTGTAATGCCTCTTCCAACTTTATATGTAGGAATCCATCTGGGATGTAAGAACATCATGTGGATGTTTGCATGCCACATGGAAATCCTTGATAGTTATTCTTCTACCAATGTGAAAGACATATGCCAAGTGGAATGAAGGAAACATTCTGATGTTGAATTTCACCTTCGGATTTGGTTTTCTAAGGTGAGGAATTGTAAAAGGGGAATTTTTGTAAGGAGTACAAATTCATGCCTATACATTTTCCCCCACTTTAGAAAGGATGAACACTGATGAGTGCTTTGGTAAATTAGATTGAAAATATAGTAGGGTTAGAAATGTATACCTGAACGATCGAGGAAGTAAACCATAATTTGGCTCGAGAGTGTAGGACAATTAGAGGACTTGATAGCCCAATAGAACTATGAAGTTGTAGAACGAAAGTGCCTTATAGGCCCATGGACCTACAAGGGGGCGACCCCCAATATATTTCACATGAAGGAAGCCCCAAGAAGAAAGTGCCTCACAAGCCCACATACCTTCAAGGAAGCTATCCTTCAAGATCTCACATGAAGGATACCCAAAAAAGAACCTTACAGACCCACAGACCTACAAGCAAGCATCCCCCAAGATCTCTCACATGGAGGAAGCCAAGAAATATCCCTACAAACCTTGTACACCTAGAGGTAAGGTGTCCTTCAAGATCTCTTGCATGAAGGAAACCCAATAAAGTGCCCTATAGACCCATAGACCTACAGGAAGGTATCCCCCAGGATTTCTCACATGGAGGAAACCTAAAGAAAGCACCCTACATACCTTTAGGGAAGACATCCTCCAAGAACTCTCACATGAAGGAAACTAATAAAATCACCCTATAGACCCACAAACCTATAGGAGAGAAACCCCCAAGATCTCTTGCATGGAGGAAGCTTAGAAGAAGCACCCTACAAACCCGCAGACCTGTAAGGAGGTATCTACAAAGATATCTCACATGGAGGAAACCAAAGGAAAGGGGAATCCGTAGAGTTAGAAAGCGGCTTCACAGGTGCACTTATAAAGTGACATGTTTAACCGCAAATAGAACATGTTAGAAAGTAGCCATGTAGGCAAGTAAGTGGAAAAGCACGTAGACTACCAACAAGTTGGAATAATTTCAAAGGGGTCCCTTGGGAACCTGGCATGAAGGAAGGGGTCTACTCAAGGGACACACTGTTCGAAGGTACGAAAGAGATGTTTCTTTCTTGAATCAATTCATCATCAAGGAACCCTTTTGAAAGATGTTCACTACATCAAGGAATTTGAAAGGAAGAAACTTCCCCTGCATGAGGGGAATGTGGAATCTGCTCCCAATGCAGAAAAAGGCTCTCAATCTCTATCTTTATGAACCCATGATGAAGGAAACACGTTCTATTAGGATTTCAAATCTAGAACCCAATTCTTTGAAATTTTTTTGCAAAGATTCTCGAGAAAAGGTTCGTTTGAAATGAATGTATTTTCTAAAAATCTAAGTATCATAGAAATAGCATTGTCACACATGAAAGGGAGAACTCAAGCAAAGAAGACAGAAATATAAGAAAAAAATTCAAAGAGAAATGAACAAAAACATAGGGCATAGGGGTAGCTTGATGTTTTGGGGTCAGAATTGCTCATAAATAATATAAGTGTAATAATATTATATAAAATAAACAATCATCAACCCCCTACTATATCATACCATGTGAAGAATGCATGAGAAGACAAAGTAAAAATAAAAAATTGGGTCAACATGGAAGGGAAGCCTAAATGCCTCCAATGCTTTGCATCATCCTCAATTTACCAAAAATCAAGTCACAAACATGGAAGAAGGTTCGTGACACAAAAACCATGTTTGTATCCAAGTACCAAAAAGGGTGACAAGGGTGATCGAGGCACACATAGCATGATCATGGGGGAACACTTCACAACACACACACACATCTATTCTAAATATAAAGAAGAGTCCTCCCCCTAACACTGATCGACCAAGAGGTCATTCACCTCCCACTCTAGATCATCGTAGAGAGGAGGACAAGCTTGTAGTGGAGGAATGTTAATAGGAGGAGCATCCAACCCTCCTGCAACAAGGGCTAAGGAAGAGGGCCCCACAAGATCCTCTCCACTAAGCTCTTGTGGAGCTAAGGTCAACAATTCTATGAAGATTTCTAACAAGGGTGAAACCTCCTCTAGAGAGATAAACATGCACTTTACATGAGTGACATGTTTTACTTCAATGTAAGGAGAAGGTTGCGCCCAAGATTCACCGCTAGGCTCACCGAGTGATTCAAGAGTGGTGACGAACCTAGGAAAAGATGACATTGGTTTTGTCACTAGGATAGAACCAGTCAAGCTAGGACCACCTTTCAGAGAATCTGGGATACTCTTCCATCCTTTGTTGCTGGAAGGACCACTCTCCACCTACTTCATCAAGAGATGTGAGCTCCCGATAGATTAGGTGAGAGGTGCAAAGGAAGAGGAGGAAGAGGAAACCATAGTAGATACCACCAAAGTGTTTGTCATATCTATGGGTTTTGGGAAAGGTGAGACACCCATAAGGGATATCAACAAAGTTGGATCCACTGAAGGAGTGATGAACAACTACAACTTTTTACGGTTAGGCACATTAGTAATCATAGTGGAAGCTAGAAGAAATTCAGAGGTAGATTGAATGGAAGTAGAGGGGAGGAGAGAGGAGGGCATGACATGAGGCCCTGATATAGGGGTGGTTGTCTCCTCTTCCTTCCTCTATAAGGAAGCCTGCTTAGCCATGAGAGCCTTTCACCGGTGCTTGTGCTTGCATGTAAGGCTATTTCTGTGACTCTTTGAACTAGAGGATAGAGGTTGCAAAGGAATAGAAGGCTCCTACACAGCATGGGAGTGTCCACTACAACCACTTCAAGTGAAGGAACAAACTCTTGAATGGGAGTAGGAGGAGGAGGTTGAGAAGTAGCAGGGGGTGTCGACTCAAGTTCCTAGGAAACGAGCCTCTTCTCATTCATTGCTTTGGGAGCAGGATCGGTAGGAGGCTATGGAGGTTGAGACATAGAGGATTCCCCATGGGGAATTTTCTTCCTACTATACCGAATGGGGCTAGGCTCCATCGAAAAAATAGGAAGTTCAAATGCGGGACACTTGGGCTTTCGCCAAGTGGGCACCATAGGATTCTCCTATAGACACATAGTAGAATCTAAAGGCACCACAATAGGGCTAGAAGAAGCATGGAGTTGAACAGTGGAAGAGGAAGGAGGATCTCAAGACTACTTCTCTTCTTCCCTTCTATGTGCCTTGGTGGCATCACTATTAGCTTTTAGGAAAGCCCTATGTGAAAGAACATAAGACAACAAAGGGTATCTCACTTTTAGCCTTAGGTGCGCTTTCTTATAATTTTGGTACATTTGGTGAAGAAGGTTTGTCCTAGGTGGGAGAGGACCAACAATTGCAAGCTAGGAGTAATCCAAGGAGTAACTACCATGAGCAATTGGTGGTTTATAACCAGTGTCATGAATCACATGCACAAAACCATTGTGGATAAATTTTAAATATTTATGCATGAAAAAAGGCACTACATTCATGGCTACTAACCAAGGGATACCTAGATTTACTCTAAAGAGTTTAGACCTAGGGATTATGTTGAACAAAAGCTTCACAGATTTAAGTTCAACCAAAATTGACAAGGCAATACTACCCAAAGGGGGCATGGAATATCCGTCATGAATGCAAATGGTGCTTGTGTGTGCATCGTACCCATCTTTGTGCAAAAAGTTAATTAGCATGATCTCCTTAGTTATGATGTTTACTTGAGATGTTGGATCAATGAGAACACTTGCTATAATGTTTCCATTGATTTGTGTAGGGAGGTAAAGAGGAGATGGTTCCCTATTAAAACCCATCAGCAGATCCTATGAGGTGAAGGTTATACTAGTACCATTGCTCACAGGTTGTGCAAAGGGAATAGGTTAATGCAAGAAAGAGGCCATCATATGCAATGAATGACACTCTCTCTCGACCCTCCAAAGATTGCAAGGTAGGATAGTGACCTAATTAAGGTTTCATTGTGCAACACTTTTAGAACCTTCCAACTACATGTACTAGGGGTCATAGGTTGGGTTGTAATGTAAAATCCTCACAACACTCACACCTAAAACACTCCTAGAAAATGAGGAAAGGAGCTTTTAGTATCGCAAAATAGATCCGAAATGGTTCACATCAAGTTCACCAAAAATGTAAGAGAGGGGGACCAACCATGTTTAAGGCCCCAAGTCATGAAAGGCCAAGAGAAGAAGGCTGCCCTAAATTACCTCACTCTAAAGGAATGTCTTGAAATGAGGGACGAGAATGATGAGGTCTATAAGGTCCTTCAATCACTCCACAGACCCAAAACTTAGAATGGGGCTAGTGAGCTTGTCTTCGAGTTCAACAATACACCTCAAGTAGCTCTCTACCTAAGGATGGAAGCATAGTTGTGTGATGATAGTGCAACGTGCTAGTGTCTCTTAGGTGCGATGGCATCTATACAACTAGAGGATCAAAAATATAGTGGGAACTACTAGAAAACAAATTGACAGCCTAGCTAGAAATTTCTAAGTGAACAAAACACAATGATAGATTAAGAGAAGTACAAAAATATGTGGTAAAGTAAATATATTAAAGCTAAGGTGATGAAAATGATCTCACAAAAGATATTGTTCTCCAATGAGCTCCAAATGCACATCCTCTTACACATAAGAAAGAGGAAAATTGTTGGGGGGTTGTATAGGGGTTTGCCTCAGTTAGACCCCCATTTTGTTGTTTCCACCTCCACGGATAGCCAAGATAGCAATGAAAGAGAAAAGTATGATAAAGGAGGAAAGATAGTAAAGAACACAATAAACACTACAAAACATCGATGTGCTACTCAACCAAATCATAGAGGAGAGGAGTGAAAATGTTTACCACCTCCACCAAGAGCTCACTAGCTAATTTGGAGGATAAAAAGAGAGGACTCAAGCCCCTACTGCAATGGTGTTGTTCCACACTTGCTCTATAGAGTTGATGGAGTGTTGTTACTACTGCTATGGAGTGCCAAAGTGTTGCTTGAGAGTGATGGATGCTAAGAGAATGCTTGAGAATGCTAAAAGAGTGTGTAGAAGATCAATTGAATGCTTAGAGGATTGTAGAGCTGAAATGCATGAAGGAAGAGTGTTTTTGAAAGTGGGATGAGAAAAATGGCCATATTTGAGTCAATTAGTCAAAGAGGGGCATGACAAACTAGCCCCAATGGGAAGTGGAACTCCTCTACCAGCTTTAGACGCAAGAATACATCAGGGAGATAAGTGTGTCGTGTGGACATCTACATGCTACACAAATGTCTACATGCCATGTGGGCATCCCCAATAGTTATTCTTCTACCAACATGAAAGATAGATGCCAAGTGTAATGAAGGTAGTGGGTTGATGTGGAATTTTTCCTTCGGATTTGGTTTCCTAAGGTGAGGAAGTGTAAAATGGGAAATTGTGTAAGGGGTGTAAATTTATGCCTATACAAATAGATATTGGTTTTTTATGTATAAAAATTACATTTTTTTGCATCCACTTATGTTTACACTCAACCATATGCATCCATGCCCACATACAAGACACAAATAACTAAAAATATATTTATAGTTCTAGGTTTAGGAATGATTATTTCACGTGCTTGGATCTCATTTGTTGATGGTTTAAATCTTGATCTTATAAATAGTGGAATCATCAACTTTTTTTTGATAATAATATTTTTAATTCTCTGACAAAAGAAACTCTTTTGGTAAAAAGGAATACCACATTGCACTGAGGAATTTTATCAAATAGTCTATATGCCTTGACTATTCTTCATAACCTTTAACTTCACCTTTTTTGGTGTTATACTTTGGGCTACCACCTTACTAAATACTTGACAAGCTAATAAGGCATAAGCCTCCAAGCTGACCCATGTACACTGAAATCATCTAAGATATCAAGAGTTATGGTTTCTTCTTGCTACATACTTAACAAATAGTTAAGTCATAAACCTTAAGGCCAAATCCACAAACATAAAATCCATTTTTTTGTGTCATGGTCTAAGGTTTCATCTAACCCCTTTCAATATTGAATAGTACCTTTTTAAACCATGTGTGAATAGAGAACATCAAACTTTATGGAATGTTATGATTTAGAAAAGTCAAGTGTGGGGAGGGGAAAGTTGATCTTTGATTGAAGTGACCTTCTTGAAGTTTTCCCCAAGGTAATGGCAACAACACATAAGTTTGTGTATCCTTTAATTGAGGTAAGGATGGGTAAGGTACACAATCACACAAATGACACGCGTAAGAAGATAGAGCAACATTTAGTGTTGTGTACCTCCTTACTCTAGTTATCATTCCCCTTTTTCTTAATAATCATAGGAAGGCATAATCCTTAACACCAACCTACAAACTCTGAAACCATTTTAGGTGTTAGGGTTTAGGTCTCACTCATCCTTCCTTCATAACATTAAGTTAAGGCATAATCCTCAAGGGTGAACTTTGATACTCGACTTGTTTAAGCCTTAACATCAATCTTCTATCCTCAAAACCTTTTTGAGAGTCATCATTCAGAATTCATTCTTATTATTTACCTTCTTTCCTTCCTTACCATTATGATATAGTGAAAGACTTATCTCTGACTTGGAATGCCTAAAACCTTTTCAGTGTTGGGGTTTCTCCATACCTATTTCATCACTTATTATTTTGATAAGTCATAAGTCTTATGTTCGACCTTTGATCCCTAAAACCTATTCAAGTGTCAACCTTCGTTGATATATTTTAACTCTTAACCTTAAGTTAGGATATAAGACTTAACACTGAAGTTTGATGCTTGACACCCTTTCATACTTTACTCCAACTTACCTCATACTCAACATTAAATTAATGCGTAAACCTTAGGGCTAACCACTAACACTAGACAAGTAATAATTAAGCCTTAACCCCACTGCCCTAAGCCATTTTGGACTTAACTCAATCCTTCTTTGTTTCTTTGAGGCATTCAGTATAAGGTATGAACGAAGCCTAAAGTATGAAATTTTTTGAACTTAACTCAAACTTATTTATTTCTTTAATGAATTTAGGATAAGGCATGAATGAATCCTGAAGTATTATATGTTGTAGTAGAGAGTAAGCCTCAACTTCAAATTATGAAGTCCAATTGGAATTAGCTGAAAATGACTAACTCTTTTATCTTTGAAAAGCAATACAAGTTAATATTGAGGCTCGATGCCTAATTTTTTGTAAACTAAGTGAATGAGCTACATTAGCAACCCTAATAACACCTATACAACATATGTGTAACATCTTCAACATTCCTCATCAACTACGATGCATCCATACTACCAACAATATGCAACAATCTCCCCTAGCACAAGTCAAGCTTCCAACAATCTCTACACTATATTGAAAAGTGACACCAATGACAATACCAACAACATTGTGTTGACATAAATGAAAACACCAAAAACTCCAAGCTTCCAACAACTCCAATTCTATGGGTTGACATTAGTGACAATTCCTAAAAAATCACAAACAACTCAATATTTTAACATGGATGACCTAGATAGGAATTTTTGGAGGCCATGGATATTATGAAAGGTATGGATTGATGATGCCACACATTTGGTATTCTATGGATAGTTCAGATTATTGTTTTTTCATATAAAACACATTATAGAGAGGTACCTACTTGAGAGAGTCAAGTGATAGTTTAGAGGGGTTTAAGGAACTCCTGGTGAGTAGGCATTGTTTTCTCACACTTAGTGAAAGATTCAAGAGTGAGGGCCTATGGTAGCCTATGAGAAATATATTGCACATTTTGAGCCTTTAGTGCCTGTTCAGTGGGAATGAGACTCATCTGTGAAGAATGTAGGGATTACACTTGATTATGAGTTATGGTGGGTAGCTTTTTAGCTAGATTGATTCACCTTGGTGGAGCAATGGTTAGGAGACAATTACAAGGTACAAAGCTGGCTAGGACCCACCCACTATAGTAGAGGATAAAGGAGGGACATTATGTAGATAAGGGTGATGAGGGAGATGGAAGTGGGGGAGATGCTAGTGATGGATATGATTGGTCCATGTAAGAGGTGGTGATAATGGATTGGGAGAGGAGGAGATGATGGTAAGGGATTGGGGTGGGTTGGGAGGGGCAGATGGTGAAGGTGGATATGGTGGGGATGGAGGGGGATACATGATTGATGATGATAGAGGAAGAGTTGGAGATAATATAGATGTGGATATGGAGGTATGACTAGTAGTATCCTTATTCAAGCGAGATAAGGCTTTTACAAATAGAGATGGATACATGAGAGAGAGGGAAAACCACTCTGTGCAGTTGACATAGAAAATAATGGAGAGGTACAACCTCTCTATGTTTGTAATAAAGGATAGGAGAGAGGGATAACCTCTTTGTTTTATTGATTAGGAGGACAATTGAGAGGGATACAAGATAAATTGGAGGAAGATGGAAAAGGTGATAGGTGGTGGTTCAACTGGAGTATCACTATTATAGGTTATGGGAGAGGTGAGTTCACACATACAATAGGTGACCTATTACAAAAATATGTGTGAGATGGAGGTACTAGTATAGAGGAGAGATCATATTTTTGAGAATTCATTTAATAGGCTCACAAATTACTAGATTGGATGGAAAGATGGGATGATCTATGGGGCTACCATCATTGGCACCACCACAACTAGAAAAGGGTCTTATAGAACACACATCAACATAGCTAGCAACTCAAGGTGTATATCTAGACATAGTTGTTCCTCTGCATCCACCTTCTCTTAGATAGTCAAAGGGTGTGAGATCCTTGTAGAGGCTTGTGTATATTGATGTCTATGATGATGTAGACATATTTTTTATTATGCTTGAGGGCTCATATATATATGTATATTCATGGCTCATTGTAGCCTTTTGTACAAAAATTGTATATATTGATCATGTATCATGACACATTTACTTATACATTTATGAGATAATATTTTGATATGGAGATGATTTTCATTATGTGATGTTTTCCTATATGCATGTTATCAATTTATATAGGATTTGAGGTATGTATCTAATTATACTTCCTATTTGATTTTTATGTGATGGATAAATGTATGCAATGGTGATCTTTATTTGATTCTATGATATATTATGTGAATGATTATTATGATGATATACTAGATGATGAAATGATGTGACACTATGATTTTTTCATTTTTGAACATGCTATGATGAACTATGTGACGTTACATCCTAATGATGCTATATTTATGGATGTAAGATATATGATTTATGATAATACTAATGATTGTGTATGCAAAGATGATATATATTTTTGCTTACGTTATGATACCTAGATAGAATAGATAGTATAATGAGTAGGATAGAAGAAATGCTTTAGGATGATTATTGATAAAAGAATTATGTTGGTCAAATATTAATGAAATATATAGTTATTGGAATGATTTTGGAATTTTTATTAGAAAATAGGATCATGGGAAAACTACTTTTTCTTTTTTTTGGTTATGCCAAAAAATGCATAGAGAAACCTATAATTTGATATAGAAAGTAGACACTATGCACCTAGGTATGAAGAACCAGTGTGGATCAAATTGATTGTGAGGAATTTGAATTTGCAAAAAAATAGGAGTATCCTTATTCATATTAGACATATGGAAATCTTGTTTGAATTTTTCATATAATAGAACTTACAACATGATAGGCATATGTAGGAAAAGTGAAGGAATTGATATGAAATGGTCATTTGTTATGAAAGAAGCTACCTCAAAACACATAATGAAACTATTCCCCATGGTTGTATTTAATTAATATGAATGAGGAAAAATTAGAAAATAATTTAATAACTAAAAAATATTTAATTAAATCTAATGGAGAGAAATGATTAATTAATTAAAAAATTAAATAATTATTTAGTTCTAAAGTCAAAAAAGTGTTAGCCTAATAGAATAATTAAAAATTACTTAATTTAATGGTGATGAATGGGTTTATGAGATATGATGATAGGAAATGATAATGAGTTTAGAGGAAATGTGTTAGATATTTTTAGGTGTCTACATGTAAATGATGCCTATAAAACTTATATATTAACTAATGGTTACTATTTAGGAGGTAGCATTTCCATGCTCACTCCCCCTTAATGGTAAATCCTTGAGGCTAATTTTTGAATTAAGATAACTTAGAACTACACTAAGGTTTTGTAAATATTACTATTATGATGCAATCCCTAGTCTATATGACCATTAGTAGCTCTTAATATTAAGCCTATGTATCCAAAACATAATATAGAATATAATTATCATCTTGATCAAATATTCTAGTAAAATTGAAGAGTTGTTTCACCATTGTCATTTTTTTATAAAGAAAGTGCATAAGGATATCAACATGCTTTACTGTAAGATTATTGGAAAGACAAATATATTTTTCTATCACATAATAAATTAATACTTGTTGAACACATTGATGTGTTGAGAGGTGGGTGAACAACCATATATTATAACATAACCATTCTCATTTGTAGGTTAAAAACACATCACATAAACTGAAAAAGAATGGAAGAGAAAACATGAAACACATAAAGCCACTAGGATTTTTACGTGGAAAACTCAATGAGGGAAAAATCAGAGTGAGGATTAACTCATAATATATGTAGCTCACTAATAAGAATTATAATGTTGTTTAAGGATCACTACCTATGGAATTGTAAACTAAGGTGGTAGCCTTAGAGAAAGATACAAAGGATGTAATGAGACTCACTATCTCAGAGTAGGATACATGAAAGTTAGAATGAGAAAATTGATTATGAACTTTTTTATGAAGAAGCATCTAATACATGTTGATTTTGCAGGCAATTTTTCACCCAATTAACCCTTCCCACTAAGTTTAAACACCTCATCTATTTTCATTTTTCCTAATCATTCTTCACTATTACAAACACCTTCACAAATGAATTTGATCTTCTATATATATCTTCTGCAATAATTTAGAACCTTAATTTTGACATCTCTAAGATGATCTTTCGAAGAGACATTTGATATCACACTAGTTGGCTTAAAAAAACATCCAAAATAAAAATGGATTTAGTTGTGGATCATAATACAATATTTCAAGGCCCAATTATATCACAAAACTTTCTCCAAAATAAAATTAATTGATCAAGATCAACCATAGATGAAATAAATTAGTCATATTGTCCCAATTAATATTCTCACTGTTTTATCTTAACACCACTAGGGAGATACCAAAAATGTTATGTGGACTAAGATGTGAACAATGTATATAATCAACAACATTTCTATAGCCTTCTCTAGAAAAAAAATCACTATATTCTGGCATAAATGAAGAAACTCATTGAAATGACAAGAACATAGAATTTCAAAAAAAATATAGCACATGATTATTCAAAAACTAAACTTGTGGACCACTGCATCAGTTGATACTGCTAAGTAGTATGCTTTGGACACCATTTAATATGTTCACAAAAATACAAGTTAGATACTTTAGTTCCAAAGGAATGCAAATCATTTTAATAAGCCTTCATCAATAGATTACTCTTTTGGAGCACAAACCAAAACATTTTTAATTGTAACTTTCACTATAGAAGGTGTGATGAATTGATTTCTTGCATATAGATCCTTTACAAAAAAAGAACCATATTTACATAACCAAAAGAATATCTTTCTCAATAGAAGGATGTGCACCAAAATACCATGATATCTCCTTAGATTCTACATAGTGAATGCCTTAGAGAAACTTTTGTACTTTATCTTTATGTGTGTTACATTAAACTAAAATGGAATAAATTTAAACATGTTGTATATACATTATGACATGTTTTTCATCCTCCACATCACATATATATCACCATTATTCCTTATATTGCATTGTAGGCATGCCTCAACACACACAAATAGACACCAACAACTATCTCCAAAATATGCACATACTTTAGCATCGCGTCTAACATCAATGACAACCCATATTGGGTTGAAATCAATGAAAATGTGCATTGTCAACAATACTCCCTTTTTCATTGATGGAAAAAAACATATGCTTCTTTCCCCCTCTAACATTAAGGGAAAATGACATGATATCTTCTATTTACAACATCCCAAAATTATATGAACCTCCCCTTACTATACACTCCCCCTGAGATGGAGATGCCTCAAAATATCTTCAATAAATACCAAAAATATACTATGAACATCCAAAAAAACTATAGAAATTAAAAATTTCCTTATTTACCCTTTTGCAACCTCTTTGGAAGGTAGAATATTCTTGTCAATTTCTCTAAGTTACTCTAGAATTGTAACCTAGTTTTATTTTGTTGAATTGAGAACATTATTTTGGAATTCAAACTATATGCATGTCCTCAACCTCTTCCACATTGTTTGGAGCCTTCATTTTTTTCTCAACCATTTTTGCTTCAACAAGAAACCTAGATAATGAAGCAAGTCTCATATTAAATACTCCCCTCAACTAACAAAATTGCTTCTTTATTTTTTCTCTTTGGTCCTAAAGTAATGATAACTATAAGTGAATATTTTCAATTTGAGCTTGAATTTCCCCATCTCTATCCTTTAATAGATCATATATCTTAGCCATATGATTTATCTATGATTGAATGGAGTCAATGTGATCCTTGATACTTTTCTATGGAAGTATACAAATTCAAACAAAATTGGTAAATGGCGGTAGCTTCATCTACACATAATTTGAACATTTTCAAAATTTCTTACATTTTATTGTGTTGACTGGCACATCAAACAAATGCTTTAGAAATTATTTTATTATTTATTTTTCTCAAAGCCTCTTGCTCTACCTTTTTCTCAATGTGTAAAGAATGATCCTTAAAATAATCTATCAATAGCTTCAACTTCTATTTTGGAGGAAAGTACGATGCTAGGTTTACCTTTAGTAAAGCTTTTTGGATTATCTTTACAACATCCTCAATTAGTTCATTCTTGTTCATGCATTGTTGTAGAATCTCCTTCCTTGTAGAAGTATGCAAAATATCACCAAGTTGTATCTTGTGAAAGGGGTAATTTTTTATCAGATTTAATTGACCTTCATGAGTGGGGATTTAAAAAAGTTGAGGTGTTACCATAGGTTGGAACTACATATGCAAAGATGGTAGGTCTTTAAAGAAATCTAAAGATGAGGAACTTTGACCCACAAAAGCATCTTGCTTCTCAACAACCTTTTCTTTTGTATCCTGAACAATTTTAGGATCACATTCTCTCATTTTTACATTCCTTCCTAAATTTTCCAGAGAAGAAACATTATGTTCTAGAGGAGGAACACCAAATTCACTTTGACATTATGTTACTTGTGCACTAGTATTCACTTGAGGAGTAGTTTCCTCACTTTTCTTTACAACACCATCAAACATATTACCCTAAAAAATAGATAGATCTATGTCCTGAGTAGACACATCAAGAATATCTTACTAAATAATGTCATTCGAAGAAACTTGATCCTCACTAATCTTCATTTCTTTAAGGATATTGGCTATCTTTTCTTCAAAATATTTTTCTTCTTTTTATTTCTCAATTTAGAAGACTTCTTGTGCCTTATGCACACCAAAAACATCCTCTTCTTCTTGTCTAGAAAGTCCTTCCATTTCTTATTGATTGAAAGCATCTCGATCATTAGTTTTCTCCAGGGGAGACTCTTGCACATTTGTTTCAAATTTAGTGTCTTGCCCTTTTGGATTCCCTTGTGAACCAACATTAATTTTCATATCATCAATGATTTTCTTTGTAGCATCTTTAGTTTCATTATGAGTCTTCTTTTTCACACCTTCATCAGGACTAGCTCATCAAAAGATTTAGTCTTCATTTGGTGCAGAGCTCTTTGTCTTGTGTTTAGACAATCTTCTCTTTTTCTTCTTGTGAAATAGGAATTTTTATTTTGTTGTAGTTATAGGTATCCATCAATTTTAATGGCATCTTCTCTCCTTTGTCTCAAGGCCACATCTAGGCTATCTAGAGCTTTATCAATAATGTCAATGAAGGAAATTTTGTGCATTAGAATGTAATCAATGGCAACCTTTTCAATTGTATTTTAATCTTCCACAATTGCATTTTTTATTGCACAAAAATATAGAGGGTCATGTGTGGTTGTAGGAGTCTTCTCATTTTTTTCTTATCAATCCCTTTTCCTTTATTTTTCTATAAGGATATCTCTTCTTCTTATCCTTGACTTGCACCTTTCTCTCTTTTCTTTAGGAAAAACTATTTCACTTCTTCTTCATAATCAATATCAATATTTAATATTTTCTCATTTTTTTAGGCCTAGTGTGCACCATGATTTGAGATGTAGCTTTTCAATTACCACTAATTTTTTGAGTGGATTTAGAATGTAGCGAAGAAAATGTAATAATAGGAGATGGTCTACTAGATCTTCTTGGACCAGAAATATCATTTGAAAGAGAAGATTAGGCTTTAGAAGGCTCCATAAGAAAATTATATATATTTTTCGGAGAGGTGCCCATTATATTGTAAATCTCCTCTTTTCTTTTAATTTTTGAGTAATGTAGAGCACCCATCTCCGTCATTACTTTTTCAACTTTCTTTTCACTGGTTTCTTCTCTCTCCTTTTGGTAAATTTCATCCATGATTTCTCTATATGTACCTATATACACTAAAAATTGACCACTTTAATTTGGTCAATTTACCCCTAATTCCACCAATTTCATATCCTCTATATTAATTAATATTCATTATCCTTTATCCCTTCATCCTAATCTCTTTCTTCTATCATCTTTAAATACTAGCCTAAGGTAAATAATTAACTCTAATTATTTACTCACATCACTTATCCATTTCCTACAAAAATTAAATAAATAATATATTTATTTAATTCCTCACATGTCCCATCCTCCATAATCTACACTTGGTCCTAATCCACTTGCTAATCCCATCATTAGGGATGTCCACATTCCTAATCCATGATTAGAAGGTGTCACATCCTCCAAATTTTGCAAATGGGATCTTAATCCCCATTAGCCATGTAACCTTCCTCTAATCATTCATTAATTAACCTAATGAACTCCTTAGTCAACTCTCCCCATCCCCCAAGGAATTTTTAATTCCTTTACATCTTCCTAGGGTCCTTTTTAGGAATTTTTCATTCCTCTCTCATCCCCCAAGGAATATTAAATTCCTTTTCTCATCCCCATAAGGATTAAAAGGGAATTTAATATTTCATCTTGTCACATCCTTCCTGATGGTACTTGAAAGTACCCTCCACCTCATCCTCTCCTCTCCCCATGTGATGAAAAGTTTCATCACCATGTGGGTTGATATTTCTCAAAGAATCTCAACCCTTGATCTTCAACTCTCAATCATAGCCATCCATCTAAAAATCCTCCAATCTATATATCCAAGCACTTATCCATTTTCAAGTGAGCACACATCTACATCACACATTATGGGAACATATACACAATAGGAGGATTTCTACACTGGTTTGAGTTCCCAATCACCTAATCTAAGTGTTTTTCTTTAGTTTTTGTGTTTAGCATGATTTAGTTATTTCTTTTATTTTCAAGTGCATAAAAGAACTAAACACATTTTTGGCATGTCTTATGGGATCCACATCACAGGTCTCTTTTACATTTTATGTTGTTTGAGCTTTTACAGGTTTAGTCTTTTGTGAGCTTCAGAGGTGAATCTGGACAATGGGTGGATCTATGACCTTAATGGGTGATTTTACAACTTATAAGGGAAGATGTGTGGTCATCCCTCTACCTTTAAATCTTTAGAGGTCAAAGCATGTTCATCTCACTATCTCTAGCCTACATAGAATGTTTTTCTACATAGGTGACCTTGCTTGCCACATAAGTGATTTTTCTACATATGTGATTATGCTTGCTACATAGGCAATTCTACGAATAAGCAATTTTGCAGATAGGAGACTCGATAGATAGGTGATTCTATGGATAGGTGACTGTTTAGATAAGAAACTCTATAAATGGTGATTCTACGGATAGAAGATTCTACAAATAGATGATTGTATGGATAGGAAATTTTGTGGATAGGAGTTTTTGTGCATAGGCAATTCTACAGATGGGTTATTCTGTAGACAAGAGATTTTGTTACCTAGGAAATTTTTCTATATAGGTGATTATACTACACGGGTGAATCTTCCTACCTTCTAGGGTGAACATGTAACCTTCAAAGGAAAATCTACTAGTGGCCTATAAGGGAGTATCTATGATCTATAGGGGTGAATCAACAATCTACAAGGACAAATCTGTGTGGTCTATAGAAGGTATAAAAACATATATTTTTAGTATATTCTTTTATAGTACTTTATACTTTCCCTTTCTAAAAAAAATTCTACAAGGTCTTTGACCATGATCCCCTTACAAGGGGGATCAGACCATCCTCATGTACCCCCTTATTGTTGGGTTGGGTGTTCCACCTCCTTGGGCTAAAAATTATCTTATTTTCATCATTTTATTTTACATCTAATCATATTTTTCTACAACTTTCTATCATTTGTTGAAGAATAGAGTATTAAACTACTAATTTATCTTCTACAGGATGATCGGCTGAAGAAAAGTGGGAGTATATTTTCATACCAATCTAGGAACACTTGGTTTTCTTAAGGGGTCAATTAATTTGTATGCTTTATTTTGGTTTGGTCATTGGCATGCGTTGTTGCCTTGTGCTATGTGTAAACCTGGGGATCAAAACTATGAATCAATCCAAGTTCATCTGTAAGTCTACCTAGGAGTGCTAGTTTTGCACGTATGCTCTCCCCTTGCACTACATGTGAGCCTGGGGATCAGAAACACCTACTATTTCCTTCCCTTTAAGATTCCTACTTGGGATTTCATCACCCAATGGATGAACTCAACCATGTGAATGAGCGAGGTATGTAAAGGGGGGAGAATGAAAGTTCTAACACAATCCAATCACATTGTGTCTAGTGAACAACTGATACTAGGGTGATTCCTAGTTAGGTCTGAAGGGTTGGTCTAATCTTTTAATACCTTCACTAAATTTTTGAAACCATGCTTTTGATAGGATAGTGTTCACATATATGCCTCACACACCCTCCAAGTGTATCGAGGACTCCTTAGCTTTCCTTATTTCAACCTAGTTTAAAACCCATGTTTAGCCATGGCTTGGTGTAGTGTAGGAGATGTGGATCATACTACAAAGCTACTCACCATGTACTCCCTTTAGTTTAGATATAAATCCTCATGTGAACTACGAAAGTTCTCAAGGAGAGAGAGAAGGTGTGCCCATGGTTTCCACTGACAACCCTATCTCACCAGATCTCTACCTATCCACCTTTGTGAGAAAGGGTGCTCCACCCTAGTATCATAAAGTATTAACCCCTTAGGGTGGTGGGCCTACATCAAGTTTGTAAACCCTCTTGACTAATTCTAGGTTTTTGTTTTTTGGTGTGACTTCTTGTGCATACCATTGATTGTCTTTTGTCCATTCCAATCTATGTCTAACTATTTGATTTTTCTATCTATCCTTTGACATTGAGTTCCCCTACCCTTTAGAAGTATATCCACTCCCTATGAGGGAAAATCTACTCTCCTAAGGGCTTTTCCATTTCCTAATTCAGCTCATTCATCTATCAGTCTTCCTCGATAGGCATATCCACCCACTATAGAGGTGATTCCACTCTATTCATGGGTGATTGTCTCATTATCCTAGTTGAGTCATCCCCCTGATAGGAAATTTTTCTCTATTCTTGGGTGATTCAATATTCCTTGTCCGTATATTCATCATCTTTGATTGATTTTTGCACTCTATACATAGGTATATACACTATCCATTTGTACACCTTGGTTATTCTCTTAGGTAAATCTACTATGTTCTTGGGTGATTTTTTTGTCCTTTTCCATACACCTAGTCATCCTAGATAGGTGAATCCACACTCTTTCTGGATGATCCCATTATCCACATCAATGCACTATTCAATTCATTCCCACATAGGCGAATTAGTTACTCTAATAAGAATTTCTGCACTTAGGAATTTCTACTACCTACAAAGGTATTTGCACTCTATTCTTGGGAATATATGCTACCCATCTAAAATCCAGAGATTCGATCCATCCTATCATGATTAGCTTATATCTTCTTGAGTCTGAAACCATAATCCAATCATTTTTCCTCTCCATATCCATCACCAAAATGATCACTTTCATCTCATCAACCACTATCAAACTATTCAAACATCATCCCCTTTGAGCAAGGAGTTAGATAAAACCATACTATCAACACCTCAATCACCCACAATCCAAAATCCAATATCAAATACTTAATTATCAAGATCCTATATCCTAAATCAATCATCCATCATAACAATTTCTTAGGAACTTAGTCTATCCCAAGTTAGTAATCATTTGTCCAAACTATTTCACCTCAATCCAAAGGTATAGTTTCCATTGATATCACCTCTTTATTGAGAACATAGCCTATTTCAAGTAGGAAATCTATCCAATCAAACTTTGATATAGGATCTCGACCATAGTTGATAGGATACTATCCTTCATCCATCCAACAATAATCTACATCATTCTAGCTCAATCCTTGAACTTAGGAGTCTATCCATTCATATCTTCCAATAATTAATATAAGCTTAAATCCAATCATAATCTGAGCTTCAATACAATCCCAATTTTAGCTTTAGTCCATCCACAACTAGGATCTTATGATATCGAAACAAATTTTAATATCCCTTCTTCCACATTCTTCTAGTCCATTCCATTTATCTTTTCAACATCTCTTCTTTTCTTCTAACCATCTATTCCCATATTTTCAATCCATATCCACCTAATCCAATATCATGAATCCTTATCCTCCACCAATGGAATAAAAAATTCTAATCATCCTAATCTGAGCTTAAATATAATCCTAATATGAGCTTCAATCCAATCCTAATATGAGTTTCAATCAAATCCCATTATGAGCTTAATCTACATCCCAATTTGAGCCTTAATCCATCCACATCCAGGATCTTCTGATATAGTAAAAAATATTAATATCCCTTCTTCCAAATTCTTATAATCCATTCCATTTATCTTTTCATCATGTCTTGTTTTCTCCTAACCATCTATTCCCATATTTTTGATCCATATCCACCAAATCCAATATCATGAATCCTTATCCTCCATCAATGCAATAAAAAATAGTAGTCAAGGGAGATCCAAATGACATTGATGATGATAATGGAAGTCTTATTGATCAAGATGAGTATGATATAGATCCCCTTGATGCTATCATTACTAGACATCTCTCCCTAAACATCATCCAAAATCTAATCACTCATCCAAGGGTATGTGTAGGATCATCATGGAAATAAAAAGGCCCTTAAGTGGCAAAAAATTCAGAAAAATCAGAGTTAGGAAACTTGACGTAAAAATTTGAATAAGTTATCTATATTATTTCAAAAATATGTAAGAATAGAATCTGTAGGAAATTGAATCTAGTCTATAAACTACTAGGTTTGTTTTTAAAAAAAAATCTATTTGATGAAAATTTGAGATTTCAATGGAGTGGTACTTAAATTTCAGGGAAAAAATAAGAAGTAGGTGTCTGCTTGACCACCATAACCACAATAAAATGATAAAAAAATTTATAAGATTTTAGATATAAGTAGAGGAATCATGTCCCAATGTGATGCATATTTTTTTATAATTTTTTTCCAAGTAAATAATTAATTATGAATTTTTTTATTACAACTTTTAAAAAATATAATAACTCATGTGTCTGACCACCTTAACTTGGTCAAAACTTCATGAAATTCATTTTTCCCTTTTTTAATCCTATAGTATGCGAAGCATAGAATGTGATACAGTTTGAAAGCTATAGATGTTTTTCAATCAACCTATCAATTAGGACCTTAGTCGTAACTCGAATAGAAAATGAATAATAGTTAATTATTAAATTAAAATTAAAACATAATTTATATTGGTGGAAATCTGAGAATCTCCTTTAAAAACCCTTTTCATTTCATCAATTTTGGATTAAAAAGAAGTCATCTGCCACATACCCATCATATTACCACTTTTTGGCCCATCATGATCCTACACATATCCCCAAGCTATCCCATCATGCCTTCATCCACAACCACTAGAAATCCTTATGCTACCTTTGAAAAGGGATATCTATTATCTTCTCCATACACATATCCATCTTACCTATCATCCACATTGCCATATTATCTATCCCCCACATATCTCTCTCATTCCATATCTTACCCTCCATCTTCACATAACACTATCACCTTCATCCATAGTCCAAATCCTCCATCTCATTATCCTCCAATGCATGATCCTCATCGACCATCGACATCCTCCAATACTAATCCACCATCCCAATCTTCCCACCTTAATCCACCATCCCAATCTTCCTACCTTAATTACCCATCCACTTTGTCCAACATCAATCTACCATCCACATATTTCTATCCTAGTCCACCATCCATGTCCCCCTATCCTAATCCACCATCCATATTCTCCTATGTCACTCCATTTTTCACTCCATAATATCCTAATCCTCCCTCTAATCCATCATATCATTTTCCACCATCTAATTCCAATCCATCTTTTCATTGTTCTCCAAATTATCTCACAATACATAGTCCAAATCCTCTACTCCATGATCCTAATCCACAATCCACATCATCCTATGTCACTCCATATTTCACTACATCATATCCTAATAATCCACCTAATCTTGATCCCCCCACCAATAATAATCCTCCACCTATTCCTAGTCCTCCATACAATACCATCCATCCATCTAATCCTTATCCACCTACCCATAATCCTAATCCTCCACTCATTCATAATCCTTAATCTTTTCCCACCACCCCATATAAGCCTACAATACACAAGTATCTGATTCCATATTTCATCCAAGGACTCATGACAAAGAATACATTCCAAACTCCACGTCTTGAATTCATAAAGCCATTCCACCCCACTCTATCATGTACGAACATTAGTGATGAGGCACTTCTCCATCCTACAACTATCACTTTGATTACCACTCCTAACACCATCCAGATTGTTGAAACCATCAAATCCACTGAATCCATTGAATCCCCATCTTCTACTTCTAGAACCACCCAACCCATTGAAGACACACAAATCCAATACACTCCTCCTACTAGTATAACCAAAGTCCACTCCCATGATATTTATGAATTCACCATCCTTCTATCACCCCCATCCAATGATCCCATCCAACACTCCTCTATCATTGTGCCACCTACACAAGTTGGAACATGCCAAGAGCTTCATCTAAAGCATATCAACATATCCCCTCTTCCAAATAAAGATCCTACCATCTCATCCACTCCATATCATGATCATAGCCCCTCATCCACTCCATCCCATGATCCCTCTTATGATTCCTTATCACCTCTTGCTCAGAATGAGGATCCTACCATCTCATCCAATCCATCCCATGATCCTTCTTGGGATCTGTTATCACTCACTCCTCTAAATCAAGATCCTACCATCCCATAATCTCCATCTAATTATCCTTTATCACCACCTCCATATCTTCTTGGTCCTCTTACATTCATCCATAATGATTTTCTTGTAGAGAACAAAGGATATACAACACCCATCCTCCACCTAATAGTGGACTTGCATCATGTTTCTAGAATAATAAGCATCCTACTATAAACTGAATGCTCCAGATCATGAACTATAAATGAAAAGGCTTAGGCATTCATGATCAAGGTATATTAGAGCCATCCATGTCAAATAAAATACATGTGGAAAAGGTCTTAGATTACATATAAAGACTCACAATCCAAAAATGTTGGTCAAACATAGGAAACGAGAAGGAGGTGAGGGTTGGACCAAAATGAAATCAAAATGGTTAAACTCTCTTTTCACTGGATATTTCATTTAATTATGCATAAATGAATATTAAAAAAAAAAAAACCAAATTGATATACCAATCAAAAGGTAGGCTTCAAGAAGGTTAAATATTGTGTATCTGTTGTAAGAAGTTCTTTTTTGGGCCTCGTTGAGGACTCATTCACCCCGTGGTGGATGGGTCTTGGCTAGGGTTCTGGAAAATCAATTTCTGGGTTTTGTTATTCAATGTACCTACAACTCCAAACTCTAGGTGCTCAGCTACCAAAAGTTGGAAATGAATTATGTAGAATACTTTTCATGATTTTGCAAGAAAGGTGACAACTTTGACAACTTTGCAACTTTTTGCAATTTTTCTTTCTAAGAGGTATTCAACCTAAAACTTGTAAGCACACATCAAAGGAGAAGAAAATGTTGATTGTTAGGGAATAGGGGTTTTTCTTGGTCAAACCCTATTTTGGTTATTAAACCTTGAAATGAAACAATTCATAAAGGAATGATGAATGAAAAAATCAATGTAAAAACTCACCAAACCTTGTTGAAACCTTGGATTGCAAATCTAAAACTTAGCATGAAATGGCATCAATGAGTTTAGATATTGATCACGAACTTGACATAAGATAATGGATTTGAATACTTCAACTTGATCACCGATTCTACATCAACACATTAGCTCAACAACATGCATGACTTTGACATGATGATTGATATTTTGATTTCTACAATAAACTTCAATAATCTACCCTTGAATTCCTTGTTGAATGATCTTGTGAACTCTTGAACTCATAAAATTTCTATTAGGATGCTTGCATAAAAATTCTTATTATTTCCTAGGTTGAACTATGTGAAATAGCCTTATATTTATACTTATCTTATTCTTAATTCCCAAAATTCAAATAACACAAGTCGATATCAGATCTAGTATTTGAAATCATTAAAATACCACCAAAAAATAATTCCAAGGGGGGTCCTAGGGTTAACTGAGGGTCCATTCACCATGTGACAAATGGGTCCTAACATGCTTAGCTAGAACACACTTTGAGGATTGTGAAATTTTATGTGGAAAGGATGTCTTAGGACCTAGTGAGGACCCATTTTCCAAGTAGCAAATGGGTCCTAAGTCACTAAGGTAGGACACACTCCTTGTAAAATTAAGTTTTGTGTAATATTATTAATGAATTTCAAGCTTTATACTTGAAAATATACAATTAATTAGGCTTAGATTTGAATTAAAGGGGTCAATTAACATCAATTAATTAATAAATCCCTTGATAAGTGTGAAATTGTAAAGATGCACTTAACAAAACCTTAAATAAGGCACCATTAAGTCCATTTTATTTAGAAGGGCCCTAATGTGAATGCGTAAAACACATTACAACACTAAATCAAGGTAAAATCAAGTTCATTTTAATATTAATTATTGCCAAATTAAGTGAGAAAAAGGGATACTTTTTCTAACACTACATTTTCCCCCACTTTCACTAGAGTAGACATTTAGGACACTTATGTATGCAACAATGACAAATATACACAATCATACAACATCAAAGACATAAAAGAAGAAAAGGGAGGTGGATCAAGCCTCGATTGTCCAACACGATGTGGAACACGTCCTGGATATTTTTCCAAAGAATGTTCACAAGTAGAACTTTATGTCTGCTATGTAAACGATGCACACACTCACTCTAGGGTAGTGGAACCTCAGGTCATCCACTAGATGAGTATCCATATAGGAAGGTGGTTTAGTGAGAAATTTACACTTATGTTTTGGCATTCACTGTACTTACCATACCAAATCTATCCCTCTAATAACTCTAATAGGGCACCACTCACATTCCTATCTCTATGCACATCGCAAGGCTCCATAGGCAAGCAAGGTGTGTTATGCTAGGTGGCCTTGAATTAAGGTTTTTGAGCTTCACAAGATCAGAAATTTGTATTATTCCAAGCACTTATAAACATTATGTATATAGTATTTTTTTCAAGGGAATCTTGCTTCATTCATGTAAGGTCTTCTTCTTATGGATCATCATGCCTAATGTCTCTAAGAGAGGAAAATTCAAGAGTAAAATATTTGCAACTTAGGGAATGGAGTGTGTCGCATCACCACTAAGAGGAAAGTCATAAAATAAGAAATATCACACTCTTGGAGGATATCAAACCCAATGACACCACCAAGAAATGGATGCATCACAAGGAAAAATAAATTCGTACTATGAAACAAGAAAAATGTTGAAAGATATTATCTATGTATGCCCCCACTTTAAAACGGTTGCTAACACCATTGCTAAGACAAATTAATTTAAAGTATCCTATGTTTACTCCTAAAACATGAGAGTTTTATTAGAAATCCCTATGCTAATTCATATGTTTTTGTAATCAAAACTACATCATGGAAAAGGAGGGAGGGGTTGCCCCTAGAAATACATAAGGGATCTATGGATTCAGGGTTAGTATAACTATGCTACAATGTTGTCATAGAGCTTGGAAATGTCATCATTCCCCAAATATTTATAGAACTGGAAGAATGCCACATAATGATTGAAAAAAAGGAAAATGCCTTTTGGTTCAACATGGAAGATACCTAAGTGTCTCGATGCCTTGCATCATCCCCAAAAGGAAAACACAAGACAAATGGAAAAGGTAAAAATGTTTGCAACATAGAGAAGAATGTAGATAAAAATAGAGGAATGCACAAAAAGAGAGAGAGATACATCAAATGATATAGAATGGAGGATCACATTATTCACATGCAATCACATAAAGAAACATGAAAAAGAAACAATGCAAAATACTAGTAAGGCACATGCGAGTCAACCTATAGTAGGTCATTCACATCCCAATCTCGGTTAGTATATATGAAAGGTGGAAAACCAGCTAAAGGGACAACATCAAGTGTCAAACTAGGACACATACCAAGTTCAACACTATTTTTTAGGAGAATTTCAATTTAATCTCATGAAAGATGAAAAAAACGAATTGAACTCATTATGCACTTACTCATCAATCTTTACAATTTCAATGTCATCATCTAGATTAATCACAAGAGGAGGTTGAATGATAATGTATCTAGAAGGTTCTTGTTTACGTTGTGGCGAAGGTATATAGTCATCATGCATTGCTTTAGGAAAGTTAGGATTTTGATTTTCTATGTTTCTCTTTTCTTCTTGATTTTATAATATACAAGAAATATCACGACATCTATGCTTATGCTATTTAGAATTTTGATTTCATTTCAATATGTTTTCAATTTGTATTTGTGTAGAAGCATTTTTTTCAATCATATGTAGCTTCTCTTCTCTTAGGGGAGGAACAAAAGGAAACATGGGAGGTTGTTCAACCACTTTCTCTTTAGCTTTATAATTTTTTTTGACTTTAGGAGGCATAATGGGATTGTTTCGATTGTCTCAAGGTCTCTTATAGGAAATGGTAGGAATATTTTTCATAGGGTGCTCTTGGATGTTTGGAAGGAATTTTGGTTCCATCATAGTTTCATCAAGGATAGGTGACTAAATAATAGGTCACAACATGTCTTTAAGGGATAATTATACTATGCACTTTTCCTTAAACTTTTGATATGATTTGAAAAAGTAGTCTTCACAAGGTATGATCAATTCAATAGGCTTAGGCCAAAAGAAATCCAATGAAAAGTTCCCTCGAGAAGACATAGGATTAAAGCCACTATGATGCATAGTAAAGATTTCATTTCCAAAGGGAAGCTTTAAACATTTATGTATAACCAATGGGAAAACATTCATGGATCAAAGCCATGGGTAGCCTAACTTCACAAGAAAAACCATTATGTGTTTTGATCCATGCTTTCGGTTTATCATATATATCTTGATAGAGTTCATGCACAAATATGAATTCTTTCATGATCACATTCTCTCCACAGATGGGATTAGTTAATATCCCATTAGTGGGCTTGTCATTGATTCTTCTAGCTATGTAAAGAGGACCATCGAGTGCATGTTTAAGTATGTATTTTTGTGACAAAGCAATATCAAGAGACATTTTGGTTGAGCCCTTATGAGGTTTATCTTTGATAAATTTTTTGAATTTAACCATTCTTTCTGCATTTGCATCTTTTATGTTTTCATCATCCATGTCAACATTCATCATATCATTCTTTGTTTCACTAGCTTTGAAAAATGAAATAGTATGTTTCGGCATAAAATTTGTAAAGATTTGTAAATTTTGGCTAAGAGGAGCTATAGATTTATTACCTTGATCATTCACACCTCAAATTAGAAGATTATTAGAATCAATGAGGTCTTTCATAAGATGTTTAAGATGCTTACAATATTCCATATCATGTTTGTTTTTTCGGTGGTAATGGCAATAAGAATTTGGTATAAAGCCTATGTGTAATGGTTTACCAGGATTAGGAGCTCTAATAGGAGGTAAGGAAAGCATATTATTTTCTATGATCTACAACATGATATTATGAAGGGTATTGGGTAGAGGATTAAATTTTCTATTCATATCCATAAAGGCATATCAATTTTTTATCTTTATGGCAGCTACTTGGTTATCAACTTGTTGATTTGGCTGATGGGAATTAAGTTGTAGATAGCCCCTATTTTGCTTCTTGAAAGGTTGGTAACTATTTTTAGGTGCAAATTCATATTTTTTGGGATGGCTAGGAGGATTTTTCACATCACAACCATATGCCAAATTTTGATAGTCATGAAGGGCTATACATAATTGTGGAAAGAATGGGAATCTCAACATCTCATGTTTGGCTTGGATTTTTCTTTGTAAATTGGAATTAAACATTTGTTGAATGTTAGAATCAAGAATCTTAATATTTATTTGTGAATAAAGTTTTTGGTATCTTGCTATGAAGTCGGTCAATTTCTCACCATCCTTTTGTTTACATGTCATTAAATCAGCTAGAGTCATTTTAGGACCCATGTGAATGTGGAAGTGGTTGTAAAAGGCACCAACAAGCTCATTGAATGAACCAATTAAATTATTTGGTAAAGAAGAAAACAACTCTAAAGTAGTATCCTTTAAGAATCTAGGGAAGAGTTTAACCAAGAACTTTTTTTCAATGTTGAAATCACTACATAGGGTTGTATAATTAGAAACATGGCCAACAAGATCTCCTTTCCCACCATAATTCTCAAATCTAGAAACTTTTATACTTTGTGGAATTGGTTTTCCCAATATCTCTAGGGATAATGGGCTGGTTGTGATGTATTGTGAAGGTTGACCATTGTTTTGTTGAGTTAAGGTTATGACTTGTTGTTGAATGGATGCCATAGTTTGGATAAATTTGTTAAGGATGACATCATTGTTATTAGTGTAAGGTGGAGTGGTGTACGTTTGCGGAGGGCAAGTGAATTGTAATTTTTTTAATGAGGATGGTTGAGGAGATATGGTATGTGAATGCAAAAATCTAGAAGGATTTTGTGTGGAAATACTTAAGGAAGTGTTGACATTGCAAGTAGGTTGAATGGTTGTGGTAACTTGAGTACTAGTGTATGTAGGAATAGAAATGGGTATCGTAGAAGGAGGAATTGAAGTTCCACCTTGGCTTTGGGTACACCCCAAAGATTGAGTACAACTATTCATAATAGGGATGGTGTTGTTGACAACATGCATATTGGTTGTGGGAAGTGAAGCCATGGGAAATGAGGTATGCATACTATGATCCATAGGGGGTTGATTATCAACACTATTAGAAAGAGAGGTAGAAAACCCATGATCCATGGCAAACGATGTATTGCGGGATGACATGAGTCTCAAACTACATGCCACAATAGTATTGCTAATAGGACACCAAGTTGTAAAGCTCATACAAGTTTCACAAGCTTAGTGTGCAAACTCAAAATAGAAAGAGGATTATAATGCAATGAACTGACCTAAAATGCAAGGTGTAAATGAAATTTTTAGATTCTAAACAAGGTATTTTTACTTATTACAGTATGCAACAATATGAAATTGAAATCTTAGAAATCCAATTTTAAAATTACATAATGCACTAAATGTACCAAATTAGGCTAGATATGATGAAATTAATGAAATAGAAACTCAACAAATAAACAAAGATACAAAAGAAACAAATAGAAGCACATAAATGCATATTTTAAATTCTAAAAATGTAGATTAAGGTTTGATCAGGGGCTCATTCACCCTATGGCAGTGAATGGGTTCTAGATTAGGGTTTTGAAATTCATCTTTACAAAATTTCAAGTCTTTTCTAATGATTTATAAATTTAGGTCTACTACAATAAGTTTCAAGTTCATTTTTCTCTAAATGCAATGTGAAATGCCAGTTGAAAATGTGATAAAATGATGAACTAAAAGACCTAGTTTTATATTCAATTTTGATTTCAATTTTTAAATGCAATATAATATGATGTAAATGATATGTAAGATAACTGATTTTTTTTTTGTATTTTTCATATTTAAAGAATGCAAAATAATGCAACCCTAAAACCCTAGATGCAACAAAAATTTGAATGAAAAATAGACTCTAAAATAAGAAAACTACAATGCTAAAAAAGAGTCAGGTTCACCAAAATGAAACATAGGAAAAGAGGAGGTGATGGTTGGACCAAAATATAATCAAGATTGTTAAACTATATCAAACTCATATAATTATCACTTTAGCCGCATTAGTTCCTTTATTACTCCAATTATAGCTCACAATTAAATCTTTCTAGATGAAGCCATATAAGGCATCTTTCTCTGATACTCCATGTAATGGCACCTATATTGTGTTTGAATATATGTAATTTATATCAATAGAATCAATAACATGGTTAATATTATAATAAGAAAATAATTTTTTACTTTTGGTATAGGAATAATAAAGACCACATATATGTGTACTTTTTAAAATATATAATAATATTATAAAATTATCGTCTTTTAATAATCAGCATGCATATAATTCTAGATGAAATATTTATAACATAGGAAATAACATGCTAGAAATAATATAAAAATTCAAACTTTACGTATTTATTTATAGATTTGTTCTTTATATATTATGGTTTAGAGTTGAATTTGATACCTAATTTAATTGGTATATCAATAGGTTTATATTTTATTATTATACAAAAGAAATTATACTTTTATATTAAACATAATTTACAAAATAGAGGTCTTACATAATGACAAGAAGAGGCTGCATAATTACAAGTTTCAAATAAATCAACCAAAATATGAGATCACAAGTTCGTATAAATAACTAGATATAATATCCAAAATTATATATCATCTAGTTACTCTCAATATTCTTTTGCATTGCTATTAGTTTCACATTTATCATAGTCATAGGTTCACATGGTAGGCTCTATCAAATTAGGCTTAACATATCTGACCATTAGTTGGAATCTATCCCTTGGACCTTGTTGATGACGATGTTAATTGCACACCAATAGTGCAGATAGATTCTCATAGACACACCATGGGTAATTTATCTTACTTGAAAGATTGCATCAAGACAACCTAAATCCTAGGCTAACTCAACTTAATCCTAAGTCTTGTTTATGTTAGATCTTGACCATACTAGGTTTACATCAGAGTTCGTTGTGATAATGTTGTTAATTGTGAGGGGTAAATGGTTGTTTTGAGTTTCAAAGGAATCATAGTTATGACATCAGATAATCTTGGTCTGGTCATTTAACAACTTCATGAAATCGACAAGACAAATTTGCAATAACATTTCATGAAATTCAAATAACTTGCATTTATCCAAGCATATTTAGCTTTAAGCATTCAACAATATCATAGAATCAAAAGATTTGAAATTAAACTTCATTGCACATTCATCTCTTTTTTGAAACATTTTCTAAAATTTAAACATCTATTATAAAATAAAGCATCAAAAGTACTAAAAATGTAAAATTTATCCTAGGTATTATCCATGCATGCCTCAAGAAATAACCAAACGAGAACAAACCATTCCATACATCACCAAAGACCTTCACAACTAGGTACAAATTGATGTGAGATTTTAAAGAGAGGGGGGGTCATTTTCCACTAGATAGTGCTAGTATGCACCCTTAAATGACTCAACACATAGTCTTGTCTGATAGGAACAAAAAATCAGTTACATACAAGTTTTTAATATAGAACAATCAATCAATACATAGTCTTTTCTTATAGGAATAAACAATCAACACATAGTCTTGTCTGATTGCTTTCAAATTGGCTTTGATATTGATTAGCTTCTGATGAAACATACAAGTTTTTAATGTAGAATAGAACAAAAAATATGAAAAAGAACAAAACTTGAAAAAGTTTTGGTTCTTTGACATCCGTAAATTATGAACTTAAAATAAAAATAAAGTAGTAAATGGCCTTTTATAGGAACAAGTCCCCAAAAGTTTCAACTTAGGCCTATCAAAGAGAATCATAGAAAAAAATGAAATTTAGCATGCGTCAAGTGATAGTTGTCATTAGAATATTCTAGGAGAAGTCAAAACTTTGACTTCTTCATTAGCAACAATCTCCAACTCCGAGCTCCAATTAATAAGTTCTTCACATAAAACAAAACCATTGATATTTCTTCAAAATCCAGAATGAGCCACCTTCACTAGGACTGGGACCAAACCTACAAAATTTATTTCAAAACCATATCGATGCACTAAACCTCTGGTGCTCCAATATTTGATTATTTATCCTACTTCATTAAACTATGAGTTTGAAGACTCTTATTCACCTTTCCTCTATTGATACTCCTAGAAAGCAACCAATAATTGATGCATACATTCCTTCAGAACTCCTTGAATAACCTTCTAGCTATACTTAAGCCTAGTATAATCTTCTAATATCTTAATGATATTTTCATTCCTCTACATTCTTTCTATCTCATATTTGACCATGACATTCTTGCACCTTATAATCTCATCAATAAATTCTTAGTTAAATGAATAAATAGGGTCCTTATTCACTCTTTCAAGACATTACTTTAAATATTTTATCTCCTTATCACTGTGACCTAAAGTCTGGAGATCACAACTTTGTTGTGCTAACATTTCGATAAAACCATGATCTCTCCCAAAAAAATTCTTACATCTTTCAACGAAATTTTAAAATCCTTCCATACATTGTCTCAAAGTGTCACTTTCCCAATTCACTTGTTTCTTCCACTTTTCAAACATCATAACTTCCTATTATGTGGTTATCTTCTCACTTATCGACTCTCGTACGCTATTCTAAATAAGATCTTTTAACCTTCGCCTCTCTGCCTCAATCTATTCTTGGAGAAATCTACATTCTCCTTCTAGTATTTTAAATTTTTCACACCAATGGTATGCCTCTTTATATTTCCCAATTCCATCTCTAATTAACTCTTCTCCTTGTCTCACCAGTTACTCCATCCATTCTTCAAATACACTTAGCTTATGGGGGAAAATTGCAATGGCATCCACTTGCTCCTTGGACATAAGTATTGAAATTTGAGGCAATTCAGCTTGTGCATGATTAGATTGGGCTAATGACTTGATAGAACCTTCCAAGAAGGAAATAAATTCCTTTTGCTCTCTTTTCTTTTGTTTACTTTTTTGTACCCTAGTGATAGTTGTCTCTAAATTCATTGTCATTTTTTCTAATTCCTATCCCTAGGATGAATCTCGAATATTAATGTTGGTTATCCTATAATCCCTAGGTGTCATCTCATGCTTACTTTTGTT
This sequence comes from Sequoia sempervirens, assembly GCA_007258455.2. Classification (NCBI taxonomy): domain Eukaryota; kingdom Viridiplantae; phylum Streptophyta; class Pinopsida; order Cupressales; family Cupressaceae; genus Sequoia; species Sequoia sempervirens. The sequence continues at coordinate 165,131,716 of VDFB02256132.1, read as the reverse complement.
TCCCACTAGTGTGTATATATGGAGTTTTCTCCCTCCATATTCATTCCTCTATATTTAATGTCTTGTATTTTCTTTAGACCTAAGTTTAGGGGTTTCCACTTCTTGCATTAAACTTCTAAAATCCAGAGCCAAAAATTCCACCTCAAACAGTAGAGCCATTTCCCTAAATAACTAGTTAGGTGCTTCTTCATTCTATTCTACCTCTTCAAAATTTCTTTGTTCCTGATTTTCTGCACATTCAAGAACTTATCCTCTCAAACCATCAACATTGCATGTCACACCTCCTACAACTTAGATATCTTCTATCCTCACTGGAATGCAGTTTAGATTACCTTGATTTACCATTGTCTCTTCCTTTGTGAGACTTGTATCTTCCTGTCCAACCATGTTTTCAACATTAGCCCTTGGGGAATCACTTTCTTGTTGTCTTGAAACACCAAGATTCTCCTCATTTCTTACTTCACCATCCAAGGTTTATGAAGGCACTGCATTTCATTCTCAACTCAATCTTCTCCTGATTTCTCAAAAAATTGTAGTTACTCAACATCATTTCTACTACTACCTTATGGAAGTTGAGCATCAAATATATCTTCATTAATAATGTTTTCAATGGGATTCTAACTTGTATTATCCCCTATTCCTCTTTCATCAAGCTTCTTATCATTTCCCACTTCTCAGGCAAGTGCCCCTCTTATGAAATCTTCTTCTTCAACATCTATAGGACTTGACCCTATATCTGGCACTTCTTCTACTACTGGTTTTCACATGGTATTTTCCTTAGATTGATTTTATTTAACTTGTTTCATCATCCCAATCCACTTCTCCCACTGTTCTCTAATTTTTTATACACTTAGCTCAAAATTTTCTTCTTCAATCATAGGAGTCTTTCCAAGTGTTTGCTTCATTGCAGCCATATTGAATGAAGGGGGAGAGGTGAATAATATTTTAACTCACTAAGATGTAGACCTTGTCTAAGCATGAGTATGTGTCTTCATTCTAGCCTCTTCATCAGTCATAGGTTGAAATTTCATATTTTCTATGGAAGAAAATGCCACCTTAGGATTTACTATTACATTGGCATTACTGGACATGGCTTCTTAACATTAGATAGCTAGCATCAATGAAACTCTCTGGTTTGGAACATCAGGAGTTCTCTCCTCAACATGTCCAGTTGCCTCTACTTTACTAACTTTTCTCTTCTTTTAAGCATCTCCTCATACCTTGGTTCATCTTCTACTCTCTATTTCTACTTTATATGGAGTGGGTATGTGAGCTTTATCCTATATTTTCTTAAATATTTACAATAATCATCAATCTAGTGTTGAGTATATGTCAACACTTGGTCAAAAATTTCCTCGATAGTTACTATTTCTTTCTTTCCATATTCTAGGTTTGGGATAGGTTCATCATAAATCTTATCTAAATTACAAACCAGATTAAACAACTCCACGTCATTTGTATCCAACCACTTTGAAATATCATGGAGTCCCAGAAGCTTTTCCAATTGTAATGAAAACCTTTGATATTATCACTTCCTTGCCTAATGCTCACCATCACAATTAAGCCATAAATATTATAAATTATAATCATGAACATACTTACTACTTTTTTTCTTGGAAAGATTTCCCTCTAGATCATAATTCTTTCTTTGGAGTGTAAAGAAATCCAACTTATACATCTTCAATTCTTCTTCATACATATTGGCTTGTTTAGCCACATTACATTTATAATTTCTGACTGTGATTGAGAATTTGATAGAAAATTTGTTGTGTGCATTTGAGAAAATGGCATGGGAAGGCTTCATTTGTCTCACAAATTCCAATAATAACATTTTTTCCTTTGGATACCTAGATAGCATGAAAGGGTATCCTTTGAATCCCTCCACCCTGATGTAGGTAAAACTAGGTAATTGAATGTACCAACCCCCAACCAGCTAAATGAAACTTTGTGCTTACAAAGATAATCTTTTAGCTTTTTCACCTTCCATTATTATCACTAACATCATAGAGAACACATCATTAACCCTCTGGTAATCCTCTCAGTATTTGTGGATAGTAATCTGGGGTAAATGAGAATATATCAAATTATTCCCTGGTTCTTTGCATAGGGTACCAAATCTATTCAATCCTTGAATATTTTCCCTTAAGGTAGCAGAATGAACCATATAAGAAGACATAGAAAACCATGGGGACTCTATAAATTTCTGTATCTTTTCATGCAACATGTCACTAATGAAACCTCCCTAATGAATTTTCACATGGCCTTCCATTATTTTTTATATGAGACCGAACATCGAGGGTTCAAATTTTTTGGTGTCTCTAAGTCTAGCTATGCTTCTCAATAGGGTTATGATGTCTTGAACATCTTGTTTAAAAATAGACCTTGGAATTTCTTTCATTTGCTTAGTAATATTACCCTGACACCATTTTTCATTCATAGATCTTCTATTATGTTCTACACTTAGGTATGCTTTGGCAAGGGTTTTCATATCCAATAGTTTCATCTGGTGAGATGTGAGGAGCCCAAATGTATATACAATCCCTTTTACAGAGAGGTCTACATAGAAATTTCCTTCTTTGTCAATGACCCTCTTATTTGGGTCATACCAATTAATACATTCCAGTACCAGTTTAGGAGCCTCCATTGCTAGTGGAAATCATCTTGCTAAATGCAACCCACTTGTAATAATATTCCTTGAGCATTGAGATGCATTCTCTTGTCAAACCCATGTAATGAATTCAATATCAAAAAACCATCCTATATGAGTATCGGTAATTATCCCACTAATTGTTTTAACTTGTGAAGAAAAGTAAAATTCCTCCTCTGTCTTTCTTCTAGAAGTGCTCATATTTTCCTAGGTTTCCTATATTATTAGTAGATATGTGACTTGTATGCGATTTAGGGTTAAATTTAACCATTTATTTTTAATAATTTATAAAACTTTCAATCTATCATTAGGTTAAATTTACTTCAAAATGATCAAAATTTTAATTACCAAAATAGGGGAAACACCATTTATCTTGAGACATGCATACATAGAAAATGAACAAAATTTTAGTTATTTGAAACATACCTGATTTTGCTAGTGATATGATTTTTTTTCAAAATGTGACCCCAAAACCCTTAGTGTCTGTGATCTTAAACTTCTCAAGGTTTACCTTTCTTTGTGCACCACAATCTTGATTTTAATTCTTAAATGTCCTTATAGGTGAGTAGTATGGCACAAGGTAGAGTGTTATGAAAGCAACTGAATGCTTGAGGTGGTGCCAAGTACATATGTTGTTCACTACCTTCATTAATTTCCTATTACAATGCATTAATTTTCCTTAGTAAAGGTGCAATCATGGTGAGTTAGGGTTCAAATCACAAACACCTTGGTTTTTGTGCAAGAACCACCATTAGAGAAGAAGACAATGTAGAAAGCTTACATGGAATGCTTACATGTCACATTAATTCTCATTAGGTAAAGGATTTATAAGAAAAGACACTTTAGATACTTAACAATTAACGATCAAAAGAGGTTTGTATCCTCCAACATCAGACCTTGGAAAGGTTACCAAGAATCAAGACTTTTACTCACTTGGTTCATGAGAACTGGTGCAAAGAGAAGACCTAGAACTAGGTTCAAACAAGACCAAATTTATTTAAAACATATTCACAATAGAACCTGCAATGTCTAGTCTCTGATTAAAATAAAAGTAAAAGCCACCACTAAGCTAACCAACAAAGAAAAAGAACACATGCACTAGGATGATTTATCTGGATAATGACTCATCGGGCTTGACTTACCAACCAAGCAAAAAGTGAAACATTGACGAAGATACATCCTTAGTGCAATAGCATAGACTCCAACACCTAGGGGTCTAGTAAATTGACAAGACTAGGGAAAGAGCTTGCAATATTCCAAATCCAGTAAAAAAAGGGACTTAGGCAGGGACCAAGCAAACTAAATTAAAAAACTTCCATTTTACCATTTCCTCCAAAAGTAGAACACCAAAGCAAGAAAAAGCAAGGAAGGGAAAGAAAAGCAATAGAAAAAGGGGGTCCACATTTTTCCAAGGAGAAAAATGGGGCATGTTGTGAGACCACACAACAACTAGCAACCAACAAAACCAAACAAAACAATCAAAATTCAATAGCACCTAATAACCATATTTCAACTTTCTGTAGTCCTTAATTTATAAACAGTTAGACCCTCATTCTGGTATTCCATCTTTTCTTTAGACAACATACAAGATTAAATTTTACTGAGCTCACATGTGTGCAATTAATTTATTCTGCTACAAATAAATTCATAGCATAGAAAATATTTGCATTAACCTACATAATTTGGAAATTTCCTTTTAAGTCAACCTTGAATAGAGCCTTACTTCCAGTCAAGCATCCATAGGCCCAATAAGGTTATATCTATAATTCCCCCAAACATAGTTCTACTTCCACTCAGGCATCTATAGCCTCGATAGAGATATTTGGATAGCCTAAAGAGTTGAATTTCTCTTTTCATATTTCTTTTGATATTCATTTTTTCATTTGATATTTCTTTGCAAGCTCATTTGCTTCAACTTCCAGGCAATGAAGCCCGCTATTATGTTGGGAATTATAGAGGTAGCAAAGGTCACTTTTTTATTTTTCACTCAATTGAAACAATTGTTATCCCAAATTTAGTAGAATGATTAAAATATAGGAATTTTTAGCTCAACATCAACTAAATGATTTATGTGAACGAAAGTAAAAGAAACTGAACAATTCCCCAAGCATCTATAATTAAAGGACTATTTTCGATCAAAGCATGAATCACATTTCTAGAATTAATGTTCTATTATTTTGATCACCTTCAAAGGTTGCTAATTATTATATACCTCAATGACACAAAACCTAGGGAAGTAAATAAAACAAAACAAAGCACCCAAAAAACCCCACAAAACAAAAAAAAAAATTTACAAAAAAAGAAACTATTCACAAAAAACTATTTACAAACTTACAACAGAATGGGTAGCCAACACTAAGATTGGAAGTAATGCTTAAGGAATATTCCATTGACATGCAATGGAACATCATCTCTAGTTAAGGTTTTAAGTCTGCAAGTGTTGTCACCTAAAATTTCAGATTCTTGGTAAGGACTAGTCCATAGCTTTTCAAACTTACCATGTTCAACTTTATGCTCATGGGCTTTATCCCAATACAAGAATAAATAAAATATTCTAAAAATTTTCAATCTAGCCCTTTTGTCGAACCACAAATTTACCATAGATTGATGCCTAGCAAAATGATCTATGGCTCTGGTACATTTTTCATCTAAGTGCATTAGTTGCAACAATCGAGCTTTAGTCTGATCATCTAATTCAATATATTCTTGGGCGAGTTTCCAAGTAGGGATTTTCAAGTTTATAGGAAATATAGGATCTATCCCATAGACTAATTGGTAAGGAGAATTTCCCAACAAAAATTTCATCCTAGTACGATCTACCCAAAGGTGAATTTCAATAGAGAATGTCACTCACTAGGATTCTTTTCCACTAATCTCCTAATTATATCTAGTAGATTCTTGTTTGATGATTCTGCTAATCCATTTCCTTGTAGCTAATAGTTAGATGAGAACTTCTATTATACCATATTCAAATGACCAATTAGAAAATTTCAATGAGGAAAAATTAGGGACATTATCACATACCAGGGCATATGATACTCCAAACCTAGTAATAACATTTTCCTCTAAGAATTGGATTACTGCCTCTGAGGAGCATTGCTTACTATGGCACAGTTCAATCCATCAGGTAAAATAATTGATGGTGGTCAACAAAAACCTATGGTCCATAGTATGATAGAGTATTGATTGTACTGATGAATTCTAATCCCCATTGTGAGAAACAGTGCATCTCCATCATCGGTTGTAATGGTTGAGCATTAAATATCCCTTTGTCTGTAGCAATTTGACATGTGTAATAGTGTTTTGTGTGCTTATAGGTATCTTTGAAAATAGTCAGCCAGTAATAGTTGGCTCTCAAGATGAGGTGTGTAGTAGCCAAAGGTGCTTTGTGTGTTGTACCAAGTTTGTCATGTAATTCCTATAACACCTCACTCACTTCCATCATATTCAAACATCTTAAATAAATTCCTTCATGATTTTTCTTAAGTAGAACCCCTCCTTTGATCATATAACTCTGGGTTTTAATCTTTAGGGCTCTTCTTTCATTCATTTGCATATGATCAAGGCAATTATTTCTAACCAGATAGTACCGTATATTTGAATACCAATCATCTTGGTCTTCTACGTCCAGAGTATATTGCTGGCTATAGATTTGTGGATCAACCTCAATAATAGATTTAACTAAGCATTTCCCGTGAACCAAATTTATGGGTATAATCTTTAAATTGAACTCTTGAAGAATCAGAACCCATTTAGGTCTCTTTTCTCCAAGCTCACTTTGTGCTAGTAGCATTTTTACTATAGCATCAAGGAAAATAGGCTTGACTATACTTCTGAGAATGTAATGTCAAAAATTTTGTACTACTTTGGCTAAACCTAAGGTTTTTTTTTTAATATCAACATATTTGAGCTCTATCTCTTTAAATCGAGCACTCATGAAAGCAATCAAATTTTCATCTTTGTTCTCACTCCTTTGTGTCAATGTTGTTTCACATGTGTGATAGGAAGCAAAAGAATAAATATAAAAAGGTTTGATGTAATCCAAACTTACCAACACTGGTGCTTATGAAATTGGAGCTTTTATATTTTCAAAGGTGAGCTTAGCTTCATTTTTCCACTCGATCTTTGCATCTTTCTTCAACATATCATTGAGTGGTTTCACTATCTCAGCAAATCCGATGATTAATTTTTAGATGAAATTGATCTTACCAAAGTATGAATTTAATTCTTTCTTACTTCCCGAGGGATATAACTTTAGTAAGGCACTTACTAAATCTAGGTCTATTGAAATGCCTCTTTTAGAAATAATATGTCCCAAAAAAATTCCTTCAGTCACCTCGAAAATGTGTTTCTTAGGATTCAATGAAACTTCATAAGTTTCACACTTTTTCCATATTGGTTTGAGATCATGAACATGATCTCCTCTATTCTTGGAAAATATTGTGAGTTCATCCATGTATATAATAATGCACTTTCCTACCAAATCTTAGAAGGCATAATCCATATCTCTTTGGAATGTGGCTCTAACATTTAGTAATCGAAACAACATCCTTTTGTAAGTGAAAGTTCCCCACTTTGTGGTGAATGCGGTTTTCATCTAATATTCCTTCACAATCATTACTTGATTGTACTTGGAGAATCCATCCAAGAAGGACATCATCTATGAATCATTAAAAATTTGAAGCACTTCATCCATTGAAGGAAAGGGATAATTATCTTTTTCAGATGCCTTATTAAGATTTCATAAATCCACACACAACCATATATCTCCACTCTTATTTCTAACAAGCACTTGATTTGCTACCCAGATAGAATGTCTGATGGGAAAAATTATCTAGGCTGAGAGGATCTTTTGTACTTCCCTCTAAATTAAAGGCTCCAAAAGTGCATTTTTCAGTCGTTGTTTCTACCGAAAAGGCTTTATACTAAGCTTTAATGGAATTGTATGAGTAATGATGGAAGTATTCTAAGTCTTCAAATGTTCATATGTCCATGCTATAAATTTCCACTAATATATGAGTGCTTGAGAAATATTTATTTTTTCTTCCTCAGTATGGACCTTCCCTATAAATACATCTTTCAAATCTTCTTCAATATTCAAATTATATAATTTTGACTATCCTCCGTCATTTTTAGGAATATCCTTTTACCAAACTATTTGATCCACATCAAATAGTCTTTCCAACTCAATTATTCCTTTTGGAATATTATTATCTTTTCCTTGAGCTAAATCTTCATCTTGAATTTCACCATCCAGGAGATCCATTTCTTCAATTATCTATTCCTTGAAGTTATCAATATTAGTGATAAATTCCAATATATGATGATCATCTTCAGACACCTACAAATTTGTAACATTATCAGGAACTGAGGGAAACTTCACCAGCTTAATAGTAAACCTCCTCAAATTGGAAGAATCTAAAGGTTCTAGAGCACTAGCTCCAATAGCTAGAGTGTTTTCTCTCTAATTGAATCTTCGTGGGATGTGAGTTATGTTATAGGAATCAAAATCTTCTATCATGTCCCACACTTGGTTTCAATAACTAGACAATAATTTGTAATGAAAAATGTATTTCTTTCAGACTTTCTTGACCACTAGTTCTAAGTCACCAAACACCCTAAAAATCTTAACTTTTTTCTTGATAGAAAGCATCAAATCATGAATGAGAGCTTCATACTTTGCCACATTGTTAGTACACTAGAATTGTAATTGATAAGCAACAATAAAATACTTACCTTGGGGACTGATGAGCTCAACCCCAACTCCAATTCCTTGTTTCAATTTTGACCCATCAAATTTAAGGGTCCAAGTTTGATCCTTAGTAGCCTTGAGCTTAGCATTCTTAAGAGTTGATAAATTGACATTTTCAGTCTATCTCACCTATGTTTGATCTTCAAGTATTCCAAGCCCAGAACTATTAAGAATATTATTTCCTAGACAACGCTGATTTTTTTATTTTGTGAATGATTTCTAAGCACATCACATAACCATCCTCTGCATGTGCATAATTATGTAACTTGTACCAACCCTGCAACAACAAATTTTTCAATGAATCTTTATTTTTATCACTATTTGGAGCATCTTTAACAAGATTCTTCCAAAATTTATCTAAGTGATATCCTCTCCTTTATAAGATTCATAATTTGATTCAACAAACTAGCATTACACATAAAAACTTCTTCAATTTTAACTCCAGAACTTCGAATTCCATAAACTCCTAGTTTTACATTTATGTACAAAACTTCATTTTTTTTATTATAATCGGTGATCATGTGTTTCATGTGTTGCTCTCTCTCAATCCTAATTTGATTAGGGTCTCCTTTCCATGGTAACACATGTGTGAGAAGTCTATGGCCATGTATTCATTCAAATTCTTTGACCAGTCTCTACTCAATAGCATCTCATAAGTATCACGTATCCCAAAAACTTGAATATCAATATAATATTGAATGTGGGGATCTAACACTAATTGTGTATGAATATTGGTTGATTCTCCAACTACATTTACTTTAGTTTTTCAATTTGAGTAACTTTTTTTAGGGAATTTGCTAGAGTTAACCCTAGAGTCTAACATATGGAAAAAGGCATCACATTAGTGGAGGCTCTAGAATCCACCAAGCAATTAAGGAGATTCTTTCCAAATATTCTATGCATAAGAAAAAATGGCAAGGATTATATCTTTCCTTTATAAAAAGCTACTTGCACATCCACCATGAGGACAATATTTTTGTCTTCCGCCTTAATGGAGTTGTCCTTCACCTACACTATCTTACTAAGCATGCTTTCTTTGGGGAAATATTCTAAGGTATTGAAGAAAGATTTCCTAATCACATCTATTTTGAGTGATTTGGATAAAGAGAGGCTGATTTTTACCTTTTTAATTTCTTCCACAAAATAATTAGTCAAATTGTTTTTATTGGCAGGTTCTACTTTTCTACTTCATGAAACATTCATCAAGTTATATTGAGAGGTTACCTTAGGTAACCCTGGAGTGTTACTTGATTTCTCATCTATTGGAGTGTTAAAGTTGTTAGGCGGGATTGACGTGGTCAAAGGCCATTTGAATCTATTTCCACTAGTTTTGTTACTTCTTAGGTTGTAGCTATGTCCTTTTAGATATTGTTGAAAAGCATGAATTTCATCAGCTTCATCCTAAGGTTCACTTTCATCTTGATAAGAAAAAGTGTAGGTTTCTAAATTCATGGTTGAATTGTCTCCTTCTTACTTGTAAGTATGGCTCATGATAAGTGAATCTTGAAGCATTCATAAATATCTAGAACTAAAGAAGATTCATATCTTACTTGAACTAATTCATTCCCTTGGTATAGGTGAGAGTCACACTAGTCATTATAATGAATAGCGGCTAGAAAAATTTCTGAAGTAGTCTTAAACTATGGAAAATCCACTTTAGAATGAACATTTTTATTATGGATTTGAAACCAATTGTTCATCACAATTTCAATTAGATTTAACTTTGACATAGACCTATCATCGAAGGGATTGTAATTATCTAAAGGTGTGGATACTCCTCTATTATTCGGTCGTGTATTCCAAGGTCTAGATGGTCTAGGAGTATTATATGCTCAACTTTGTGAGTTTTTATTATTACTCTGAGAGTAAAAATTTTGATTTCTTAATTGCATAACTTTTGTGGTTAATCTTTTAAGTTGAGTTGTGATTTCCTTAAAAAAAAATTATCTTCTAAGGTTTTAACTCTTTGAATCTCTTGAGTTTGTGAGAAGAAATAATTTCCATTAGGATGCAACTCTATGATAGTTGGACTAGGGTACAAGATTAAGCTTGACTATTTCCTAGTTGAAAGAAACTAATTTGAGGAAATGTCCCATTCTGGACCACTAAAGGAAAAGAATTAGGAGCCATGGATGATTTAATGGAACTCCATTCACACTCATAATTGGATAGTCATTCAATCCATTTATGCCATTTATAGATGACCCACATTTGAGGTGTTTCATTTCTATATTTACACTTATAGCTTCAACATAGGCTTCTATTAAAGTATTAGGAGGATTTTCCTTTCATTTTATGAACATAGCTATTAAAGGATCTAATGTTGTACAACAAAAAAAAATGGTGGAAAAATTATCCACTACATAAGGTCCTTGTAACTGAGAATAAGCCTTTTGAAACCTATCATTAAAAGTAGTTATAGGTTCACCATTGAACCTTTAGATTTGAGTGAATTGATGATATAGTAAGGCAGGATCAACTGACATTCTAAACTTGGCTAAAAATTGACTTTCCATATCATGCCATGATCTAACTGAATTATGAGGTAGGTTGATGTACAACTGGTAAAATTCATCACTCAAGGTATAAGGGAACAACCTAAATTCAACATCTTCATGGTGTATCATTGCTTTGAAACATGTATCCTCAAAGATACTAATATGCTCTTCCGCCTCTTTGTGAAGATAATACTTAGGACACAATTTGTCTAGATTCTTTAGAAGATCATTATACATAGTGAATTGAATCAATGATTCCACATTAAAGAAAGTCATCATTGTGGGCAGGGGTGGTATAACAATAGTCAACTTTTGTGGTATTGCGCTTGTGCTTTTGGACCTTTGGGGTCTAGATGACGTTTGACCACTAAGTTCTACTAATGTCACATGGGGATCACTGGACTGAGACTTACTGACTCTAAGAGACTTCATCTTCTCTCCTAATGAAACCAAAAGAAACTATAGGCCCTCCGTACAGCGCTAATTCCCATTGTTGATGATGTTAGTTGCACACCAACTCTACAGATAAATCTTCATAGAAACACAACGAATAACCTATCTTTCTTGAAAAATTGCACTAGGACAACCTAGATCTTAGGCTAACTCAGCTTAATCCCAAGGCTCATTTATGTTAGGTCTTGACCATACTAGTTTCACATTAGGGTTCATTGTGATAATGTTGTTAATCATGAGGAGTAAACATTTTTTTTTAGTTTCAAAGAAATCATAGGATAGGCATAAGATAATCTTAGTTTGATCATTTAGCAACTTCATGAAATTGACAAATTTGTAATTAAATTTCATGAATTTCAAATAACTTGCATTTATCCAAGAAGGTTTAGCTTTAAGCATTCAACAATATCATTGAATCAAAATATTTGTGATAAAACTCCATGTAATCATCTCTTTTTTGAAACATTTTCTGAAATTTAAACATCTATTCTAAACTAAAGCATAAAAAATACTGAAAAAGTAAAATTTCTCCCAAGTATTATCCATGCATGACTCAAGAAATAACCAAACCAGAGTAAACCATTCCATACATCACCATATTTCTTCATAGCAAGGAACAGAATGATGGGAGATTTTAAAGAGAGGGGGGATCATTTGCCACTAGATAGTGTCAGTATGCACTCTTAAATGGTGTAGCATATAGTCTTGACCAATAGAAATAAAGAATCAACAACATAATATTTCATATCAAGAGATAGATTTCAAACTGGCTATGATACTGATTAGATTCTAATGAAACATACAAGTTTTTAATCTAGAATGGAATAGAAAATAGGAAAAAGAATAAAACTTAAAAAGAAATTATTCTTCAACATCCACAAATTTTGGACTTAAAATAAAAATAAAGTAGTAAATAAACTTTTATAGGAAAAAGGCCCGAAAATTTTAAACCTAGGTCCATCAAAGAGAATTATAAAAAACATTGAAATGTTGTCATCAAAATATTCTAGGAAAAGTCAAAACTTTGACTTCTTCATCATTAGCGATCTCCAACTCCAAGCTTCGGTTAACAAGTGCTTTGCATAAAAAAATACCATAGACACTTCTTCAAAATTTGGAATGAGCCACCTTCACTAGGACCAAGAACAAACCCACAAAATTAATTTCAAAACCATATCGATGCACTAAACCTCCAACATCTGGTATCCAATTATTTATCCTTCTTCATTAAAATCCAAGTTTGAAGACTCTTCTTCACCTTTCCTCCACTGATACTCTTGAAAAGAAACCAATACTTGATGCATACTTTCATTTAGAACTCCTTGAATCACCTTCCAACTATACTTAAGCCTAGTTTAATCTTTTGATAGCTGAATTATATTTTCATTCCTCTACATCCTTATGTATCATATTTGACCATGGAGTTCTTGCACTTTATAATCTCATCAATAAATTATCGGTTAAATGAATGAACAGGGTCCTTATTCACTCTTTCAAGCCATTCCTTGAAATCTTTTATTTCCTTATCACCCTGCCCTAAAGTATGGAGATCACAACTCTGTTGTGCTAACATTTTAATAAAACCTTGATCTCTATTAAACAACTTTTTACGTATTTCAATGACCTTTTCAAATCCTTCCACACATTGTATCAAAGCATTTCTTTCCCAATTCACTTTTTTCTTCCACTTTTCAAACATCCAAACTTCCAATTCTATGGTTATCTTCTCATTTACCAGCTCTCAGAAATCTATCTAAATAAGAGATTTTAACTTTTGCCTCTTTGCATTAGTCTATTCTTGGAAAAATATACATTATCCTTGTAGTCTTTTAGACTTTTCACACCAATGGTATGTCTCATTATATTTCCCAATTTCATTTGTACTTAACTACTCTCCTTCTCTCACTAGGTACTCCATCTATTCTTCAAATACACTTAGCTTATGGCAGAGTGTTGCAATGGCATCCACCTGCTCCTTGGACACAAGTACTGGATTTTGAGGCAATTAAACTTGCACTTGATTAGATTGGGCTAATGACTTGATAAAAGCTTCTAGGCAGGCAATCCATTTCCTTAGCTATTTTTTCTTTTGTTTACTTTTTTGTACCCTAGCAACAACTATCTCTAAATTCATTTTCATTTCTACTAATTCTTGTCCCCAGGATGAATGTTTGACTTTAATGGTGGTTACCCTATAATCCTTCTGTATCATCTAATCCTTTCTTTTATTTCCCATTGGAGTTGCTAAATGGAGTGTTCTCCCTCCATCTACATTCCTCTACATAGCATGTCTTGTCTTTGCTCTATGCCTAGGTTTAGGGGTTTCCACTTCTTACATTAAACTTCTAAGATCCAAAGGCACCAATTCCACCTTAAACAATAGAGCCATTTCCCTGACTAACTAGTTAGGTGTTTCTTCATTTTGTTCTGCCTATTCAACATTTATTTTTTCATGATTATCTACATGTTCAAGAACTTCCCCTCTTAAACCATCAACATTGCTTGTGACACCTCCCAGAACATGGATATCTTATATCCTCACTAGCATGGATTCTGGATTACCTTGATTTACCATTGTCTTTTCCTTTGTGAGACTTGTATCTTCCTCTCTAGCTATGTGTTCAACATCAGCCTTTACGGAACCACTTTCTTGTTATCTTGAAACACTAGGATTCTCCTCATTTATTATTTCACCATCCAAGGTTAGTGAATGCTCTACATTTTTATTCTCAACTTGGTCTTCTCCTGATTTCTCAGAAACCTATGATTGCTCAACATCATATCTACTACTTCCTTGCATAAGCTAAGAATCAATTATATCTTCATTAATAATATTGTAAATGGGATTTTGACTTTGAATATCCACCTCTCCCACTATTCTTTGATTTTTTCTTCACTTATCTTAGGATTTTCTTCATTACAACTATATTAATTGAAGGGGGAGAGCTGAATAATTTTGCAACCCTCTAAGATGCAGACCTTGTCTAAGCATCAGTATGTATCTTCATTCTCGCCTCTCTATTAATCATAGGTTGACATTTCAACTTTTTTGTGGAAGAAAATGTTGCAGGTGTGAGCAAGTTTTGGTGGTGTTGTCATTAATGTTGTCATTGATGTCATCATAGTTCAATATGTTACAGATTGTACACGTATAGCTGAGATGTTGTGATTACATGGATCTATCTTTATGATATTGTAGATGTGTTGGTTTCATGAGTTTCCAAGTGCTTTTGAGAAAATTAATAAAGAAGAGAAGTCAGAGTGATGAAAGTATTCAGAATGTGCTCTGGTATGTGCTCCAAATTTCTCTTGTGTTGATCATATGCTTGTGTAGATCTGGAGGATTGATAATTGTGATTTAGTGGTGATATCTCCTAAGTTTTAGCTTCTGGTTTGATTGTACGTGAAAGTTACATTCACTGGTATGTGAACTAATCTGGCAGAGTTGGTCTTCTATGGACTAGGAGAAATATTTCTGCTTTGTAGTCCTTTTCTATTTCATTTCAGATCTTGTGGATCTGGGATATGTCTTGTGAAGGTCTTTTCTATGCTCTAGAAAAAAGGTTTGAAGTCTGGTGATCCAAAAGTCATGTTTCAGTGTTTTATTATGATTTTGTATAGTCTAGATGGACTTCTGAAAGGTGTTCAGTGTTTGAAGTTTGTTGTTTTGTTGCAGATGTATCTGGAAGAATCTAAGATGTATTCTTCTGCATAATTAAGCGTGTTGTGGTGTTCACATGTCATCTTCTTGTTGGAAAGAATGTATATCAATGTTCTATTTTTTTCATTAGGTTTGGTCGACCTGGTGTTTACACTTCATCTAAAGAACAAAATTTAATTAAGGAGGCATGTGGTTGATTCGAGATATTATTTTTGATCTCAAAAAATGTTTTTATTGGCCCACTCTCATTCCTTTCCACCGCAAGAATGTTGAGTTTCCGACCTAATTTGAATTTATGAAATAGGGTATTTTTGGCTGACCTTGGAGAAAGTTTCTAAGGTTAAGGATGGTATAAAAGCAAGTCAAATTGTGAAGATTTGTATGAAAATGTGATCCAAAGTGACGAAAGTGAGCCATAAATCATAAGAGTAGAAGTGTGTGTTTGGGTGAGTTGTGATATAATTTCTTCATTGTGTTGAAGGTAGTGATCTAAAGGTTTTTGCAATCATGTGAATGTGTCTTAATTGTTGTGTTGGATCTTTTGTTCTCTTTTGTATCTATAGGCAGTGAGCCTCCCTATTGGATAGTGAGTCCTTTTTGTAGGAAGTGATCCTTTGTACTTGGACAGTGAGCCCTTGGTAGTGAGCCTTTGTATTTAATTTTATAATCTTTATATTGTGATTTAACCCTCACCATGGTTTTTCCCTTATTGTGTTTTCCATGTAAAAATGTGGTGTTCATTGTGTCGATTTACTTTCTATTATTTGTGTTTCATGTTCTTACTTAATAACAAAATAGTGTGGTTGTGGAATTAATAAGTGTTGAAGTTTTAAGTTTGAATTTTGTGACAACTGATTCACCCCCCCTCTCAGTTGTCCTGCACCTATTTAAAAATTGGTATCAAATCCTTGGTTCCTTGGTATAGAGCTTAACTTCTTAAGGAAGATTCAATGATACATAAGTTGGTGATCCCTATGTTTGATGGAACTAAGTACAATGATTGGAAGGGAAAAATAAAAGGATATATCATCTCTCTTGGTTTGAAGACTTGGAAGGTTATTGAGACAAAGTATACACCCTCGTCTGGTGATCTTACTACTCCAGATGAAATTTCTACTTCTGAAGAAAATGAGAAGGAAAAGTATGCTATTTTTAGTGGGTTGTCTAAAAATGAGTGACCTAAAGTTCTTTCTTTGGATAGTGCACATGAAGTCTAAAATAAATTGGAAGAAATGTATCAAGGAAATGAAAAAGTGAAATTGACAAAGAAGATGGCAGCAAAGCATAGATTTGTAAATCTGAAAATGGAAGAAGGTGAAGAATTTACAAGTTTCTTTTAGAGGGTTAAACTAACTACAAATGAAGTTAGAAATCAAGGAGGAAAACTATCAGATGAAGATATAATTGAGAATATCCTGATCACCCTACTAGACTAGTACAATGATAAGATCTCGGTGATTGAAGAAATGCATGATCCTAAGAAGTACACTTTAGAATAGTTGTTTGGCACCTTGCAAGCATTTGAGATGAGAAAGTTCCACAAAGAAGACAAGATGGAAGAGAAGACATAAATGAAATTTAATGCAATGAAGATTGAAGATGAACCAGATAGTGATGGTGTTGATGAGTTGGAAGAAAACTTTGCTAGGAAGTTGAGGAAAGGTACCATAAAGTATAAAGGTATGTTTCCCTTTAAGTGTTTCAGTTGTGGTAATATTGGTCATTATGCTTCAAGATGTCTTAATAGAGCTACACATAAGAAGGAAAAGGATTATAAGGATAAGGATAGGAAGGATAATAAATATAAGAAGCTATACTATGTTAAAGAAGAAGCAAGAATTTCTGAAGATGAATTTGAGAATGAGGTTGATGATAGTGAATTCTTATTCTTAGCTTTGGAAAGTAAATATTTATCCACTAACCCTAGAAAATGTGTAAGCAAGAAGGCTCTAGAGAATAAGAGAAATAGGATGGAAGGTACTTTGGTTACTATTTTTCATGCAAGACAGGATGAATGTAAGGGAAATTTAGTGCATCTCAGAGAAACCTCCAAGAACAGTAGTGCCTTCGGTAACTTTAATTCTGATTAGATTGCCTCAAAGACACATACAACTATGTTCTAAAGCAGAAACATACATAGTTCATTTCCCACATTAATCCTTCTAAGAGAAGCATATGTAAATTCAACAGCAAGCAATAACAAATTCTAGAAACATAACCAACACAGATGAAAGATAAAATAGAAAACCAGAACACACAGATTTACGTGGGGAAAACCTTTTCAGGTAAAAAACCCCACCCTCCAAAGTTCAATCCATTGTATTATTCAGCAACAAAAGGTTACAATACAATTTTAGGCTCATAGCCTTTTCAAAGATTACATCTTGGTCATTCTAGATACAACCTGGTAGCAAACTCTCCCATTTGAATTTCCTGATCAATCCATTAGACTATACAATCTTCGCACTATTGCAATATCTTCACACAATATACACTGCAGATCAACATGAGAGAGATCAACTATGATCGATGATTAGGAGAGATTTCAGCAGCATAACCCTCCCTCTCATTTTCTCTATTTCTGCCTCATGGCCTCGGCCTTTCAACCAGCCTCTCGGCCCTCTCTCTATTGCTCTCTCAACAATATGGTTGCTCACCTAAACATCTATCAATGCCAACCATTCCCAACTTAGATGTTTCTATTTCCAACATAGAAGTCTCCATAGGAATGATCACAACCGTCCAACTACAAAATGGCTCGCATTCTGCCTTCTCTTATTTTTCCCAGACACACCACATAGGATAGTCTTCCAATCGGTCAAAAGCATTCAAACAATATTCACATGTCGGTGAGACTAACCATGTCTCCCCGATGCCACACGACCGATTGAACATCCATCGCTATCGGCAAGAGTCACTGCTATCGGCAAGAGATCATAACGAGTTCACAAGTCATATTGATGTCAACACTCCCATCAGTGGGACTTACTCTATCAGTAAGATCAACAAGACCTTTCACTGATATCCTTAGTAGACCCATCGCCAAGACAATCGCTAGTCACTATGAGTCATAACGAGCCCTCAAGTCATACTGATATGAACATCCTTTAGCAAGACTTAGGTTGTCGCTAAGAGTCACCCCGCAGGTTTCAAGTCACCTCGAGTCCATCCTTCACTAGGAGTCATACTGAAAACAAACCATACCATCAGTGAGACAATCATTCATCACCAAGAGTTCTTACCGAGCCTCCATGTAACCCCGATGACATCAAGTGAATAACTGTCGGCGAGACATCTCTTGTCGAGATGAGTTATACCAAATGTTCAAGTCTCTCCTCGATAACTCCAGTCACCATGAGTCTCCTTGACAACCATTAGACACCAACCCGTCGGCAAGACAACTCCCATCACTAGGACACATTCTGATAGGAGCAAGTCATACCGATTACTGCATCGGCCAGACAGACCAAAGGTCACGCCGATATTGGCTAGAATTTCTACCATCACTGAAACATCATTCTAACTGTCCAAGTTACACTGAAGGCTCAGGTTATGTTGATCACCAAGACAATCAGGAGGTCACATTGACAGATCAGGATCAACTAGCAGACCGGCCAAACATCTCAACAGTCTCACCGAAATTGCTCACAAGAGATTTCAGCCTATGGGATTGAGGCACATAATTCCAACAATCTCCCACTTGACGAAGATCACACAAGCACCTCCAAAGCACTCAGAAACTAAGATCACACTAGCTCCACCAGTTTAGACCCTATAGCACTCAAGACACTCGACAAACAAGTTTCCACAGATAGTAGTCCACCAGACAATCTGCAACAAAGATGAGGCATCCAACTACAACTCAGTGTCCAGCAAAGCAACCGAAATGCAACCGATCACAGCCTTCCATGCTCTCATGCTCCATCAAGAATTTTTTACCAACATCCAAGATGTCCACCATTCAGGAAACAATCCTTGTCATCCTCCAACATGCCACATGTGGAAGAAAGATACAAGGCAAGGTGAGTAAGCACCAGTCTAACAGGCACAAGCAAAAGATCCCAGTGATACCATCAATGAGATACTGCTACCACTTCACTGTGCTCAGAGGATATATAGAAGCAATATCAACTTCAAAGCCTCAAACAGAACACAACCGTGAAGTCATTCTCCAAAAATAAGACAAAAACACCAGCTAGAACAACAATTAGACTGACTGCTTCCATCCAACTGATAAACCCACATGATTGAAAATAACACCCACAGCTTGTACTATTCCATCCAATCTTACATACCTTAAAGGTATCAACATTAGTAAACTCACGCTGCTCCAGAACCAACCTACTAACAACAAATGCAAGCTCCAAGTGCCAATCATTCGAAGAAGGAAAAACACATACATGAACTCCCACTGCCTGAGTAATTCCAAATCTTAAAGGTCAAAGGCATCAAAAGTCTACCAATGACAACACATAGAATGCAACCATGTAGTATGAAGGAAATATCCACAATGATATGCACAACCTGCAACAAACTGTTACAAGAAACATTTCTCTCACCACAAGTCTTCGCAGTTCTCCCAAGTTCTCCACACGCAATCAAAGGAAAAAGGGTTAAGAACCTCCATGTCATCGCCCATGACCATGAGTGAAAACACATGACCACAAGCAAGTGATCACTATAGCTCCGACCAAACCTCAAACCAATGTAATGTGAAACCAAACATCCAGGAAGTAAACCAAGACCAAAGAGAGAAACTATGCACATCATATTCCTGTAGAACATCCTCCTATAGACACTTCTAACTGCCAGCTGTGTCACGAATGATCTCCATCTCATCCCAAAATAAAAGCCTTAACCACATCCAACCGTTCAATCACCAAGATCAAACCAAATTTAAAAACATGTAATCAACATGGACGTAAGCCTCTCAAAGAAGATCAAGCTACTTCATTCCCCATTTCAGGAAATCAGCCCATACATCATCTCCTACCAATTCTCATCAGTAATTAATATAACACAAAATCTCAAGGAGATAAACAAGTTGTACATCTTCCACTATGAATCCTCCAGAACCATTAAACAGTAATTCAAGATCCATATCATGAAAGTGAACATAAAACACATATGAAAGATATAATGGGCCAAATACCTCTCAGATAAACTATTGAGCAGGCCAAGAGTGGGAATGAGAATACTCCTTCAAGATATGCAAGCCATCATGACTAATCCAAGAGCAATCTCCTCAAAGGTCTCTTATTAAACTCACGTTCAACCAAGGTGTAGGCTTCTCAGACTTTCTGCTAAAAACTTCATCAAGAGTAACAATCAACAACACTTCTCTCATAAGAGAAAAATAGCCTCACCTTATTCTTCATGTATCCATGAGTACTAGCAACCGATCATCTCATGCTAAATTTTAACTGCATTACTGCACTATCACGAAGTATCAAGCAAATAATCAAAGCACCCAATACACAAAGAATTACCAGACCACTGTCAAAGCTCCAATCATCTGAATCAGAAACTTATCATGACACCATGATCTACATATCCCCTTAGGAGATTCCATGCTTCAAGTGACTTCACCATGGTCTCAAGTACAATGCACAGTGCCAAAACTCCAGTGCACAAACAAGAGTACACCATGACATAAAGCAAACAGAGTCAAAACCAACATCACCTGTCAAGCACCACCAACACCTCAGCCAAAGACTCCAAACATCCTCCATGGATCCAAGATGTTGCACATCTTCAAATAATGTCCATGCAAATGCGAAAGAACCCTTCTACAGCAATAGGATCTAAAAGCTCCCCCTTGAAACATCTGCAACACTAAAGAAGACCATTCACCATCATGTGATGAACCCACAGTTACTATTAAAGCTCCCATAGAAACGTGACATCCAAGCTCTTCAAGCATCATGACCACCTGCTACAGGTTCCCATAACCGACTATTCAGGTATTCAACAATATCCATCCTCTCATCTCAAAGCAGTTGCACCAATGCACAAGTGACCAAAGACAAGGCTAGCTAACAAGTTTGCACTAGCAATGAATCAACCTCATGGATAAAGACAATCCACATCCAAGTTATCTCACTGCAACCAATGGGTGGCTAATCCACCAACTGCATAACTCGTAGATCACAAACATCGAACATGAAAACCCATCATCACATTAGAAATTGCAACATTGAGATATCAATGAGAATAACCACATAGACAACATGACTCAAACCCTAGATCACGCCAAACCTAATTTTCCAAACACGTCCACAGTGAGCACCATAATCAAGGAACCCAGAAGCACCACCACAAGAATGCTAAGTGACAAATCACGTACCAACACTCCCATGCAGAGAAGAAATCACACCTCCTCAAACCATGCACAAAGTATGCATGCAGAACTGCAACTATCTCATCTAGCAACACCCCAAAAGCTAGGGTCTAGAAAATAGCTTAACAACAACTCCACATAACCACAAGTTTTACTTAACCATGTAAAACATGCATCCAAGAAAGAGAGAAAGGCTATTTCAGAAGCTTGCAAATCAACTAATGATTAACTCCATAGCCTTTATGTATTCGAGGTTAACACGAAACAGTGCCTTCCAACACTAGGAAACACCACCTAGCATAAGCACTCTCCTCCATGGCTGAGAAACAACCTAGGCTTCTCCATATCACCTAAGAACCTATCACACAGACACCCAATATGAAAGCTTTACTACTACACAACCACGGAGAAAAGAAAATCCACCTCATACAGCAAGGTTATACCGCTACCAACTAGGGGACAAAAATCACAACAAAACAACATGATCAACTCCCTTTTCTCCATCTTCACCATCCTTCAAGCTGCGTGTTGTCTCTGATTATCACAAGACTTCCACTCACCAAAGGATCAATAAATCAGATGATTCCTCCAAATTTCCTCCAGCCTAACAAATTAAGAAATATTCACAGGAGAAATAATCAAAAATAGAAACCAAAAGAAGGCTTTGATACCACTTGTAAGGGAAATTTAGGGTATCTTAGAGAAACCTCCAAGAATAGTAGTGCCTTCAATAACTTTAATTCTGATTAGATTGCCTCAAAGACACGTACAACTATGTCCTAAAGTAGAAATAGACACAGTTCATTTCCCACATTAATCCTTCTGAGAGAAGCACATGTAAATTCAACAGCAAGCAATAATAGATTCTAGAAACAAAACCAACACAGATGAAATATAAGACAAGAAACCAGAATAGACAGATTTACGTGGGGAAAACCCTTTCGGGTAAAAAAACCCTACCCTCCAAATTTTGAGCCATTGTATTATTTAGCAACAAAAGGTTACAATACAATTTTAGGCTCATAGCCTTTTCAGAGATTACATCTTGTTCATTCTAGATACAACCTGGTAGGAAACTCTCCCCTTTACATTTCCTGATCAATCCATCAGACCATACAATCTTCGCACTGTTGCAATATCCTCACACAATATACATTGTAGATCAACTTTTATCCATGATCAGGAGAGATTTCAGTAGCATAACCCTGCCTCTCATTTTATCTGTTTTGGCCTCATGGCCTCGGCCTTTCAGCCAGCCTCTTGGCCCTCTCTCTATTGCTCTCTCAATAATACGGTTGCTCACCCGAACATCTATCAATGCCAACCATTCCCAACTTAGATGTTTCTATTTCCAACATAGAAGTCTCCACAGGAACGATCACAACCGTCCAACTGCAAAATGGTTCACATTCTGCCTTCTCTGATTTTTCCAAGACACACCATGTAGGATAGTCTTCCAATTAGTCAAAATAATTCAAAATTCACATGTTGGTGAGACACTAACTGTGTCTTTCTGATGCCACACGACCAATTACACATCCATCGCTATCGGAAAGAGTCACTGCTATCGGCAAGATATCATAACGAGTTAACAAGTCATATTGATGTCAACACTCCCATCAGCGAGACTTACTCTATCAGTAAGATTGGCAAGACCTTTCACCGATATCCTCAACAGACCCATCACCCAAACAATCGCTAGTCGTTATGAGTCATAACGAGCCCTCAAGTCATACCGATATGAACATCCATTGGCAACACTTAGATTGTCACGAAGAGTCACCCCGCAGGTTCCAAGTCACCCAAAGTCCATCCTTCACTAGGATTCATACCGAAAATAGATCATACCATCGGCGAGACAATCATCCATCGCCAAGAGTTCGTACCGAGCCTCCATGTCACCCCGATGACATCAAGTGAATAACTGTCGGTGAGACATTTCTTGTCGGGATGAGTTATACCAAATGTTCAAGTCTCTCCCTGATAACTCCAGTCACCATGAGTCTCCCCAACAACCATTGGACACCAACCCGTTGGCAAGACAACTCTCATCGCCAGGACACATTCTGATAGGAGCAATTCATACCGATTACTAAATCGGCCAGACAGACCAAAGGTCACGCCGATATCGACCAGACTTTCCACCTTCATGGAAACATCATTTCGACTATCCAAGTTATGCCGAAGGCTCAGGTTATGTTGATCACGAAGACAATTAGGAGGTCACAGCAACAGATCAAGATCAACTAGCAGATTGGCCAGACATCTCAACAATCTCACCGAAATTGCTCACAAGAGATTTCAGCATGTGGGATTGAGGCACACAATTCCAACAATGAAGACTCTTGGGTAATTGATAGTGGATGGTCTAATCACATGACCAAAGATAAGAATAAGTTCACTAAACTTGAGAAATATGATGGCGGTTTAGTTATATTTGGTTGTGATTCAGGAGCTAAGATCTGTGGGAAATGTTCAATTAGTTTTGATGGAGTGCATAGTAATGATGATGTATACTATGGGAAGGGTTTGAGGCATAACCTTCTAAGTG
This sequence comes from Sequoia sempervirens, assembly GCA_007258455.2. Lineage (NCBI taxonomy): Eukaryota > Viridiplantae > Streptophyta > Pinopsida > Cupressales > Cupressaceae > Sequoia > Sequoia sempervirens. The sequence goes on along the minus strand of VDFB02256132.1, from coordinate 165,107,814 downwards.
TTGGTCAAATGTGTAGCAATGGTTTCAAACTTGTGTTTCAAAATAATACATGTGAAATCAGGAAACAATCCAAAAATGGAGATATGATTGTTTTTGGAAGAACTCATGGAAACATCTATCAATTGAAGGGAGTTGATGGTCATTTCCTTGTATCTTAAAATAGTGAAATTTGGTTATGGCATCGGAGAATGGGACATGTAAACTTTGATAACCTTGTCAAAATCAATGCAAAGGATATTTTTCGAGGGTTGCCTAGAATCACGAGACTTGCTAATGCTATCTACAGAAGCTATCAATTGGGGAAACATACAAGATGTAGCTTTAAGGAAAACTATCATTCTAATACTGGAATGCTGGAGTTAGTTCATACTGATCTCTATGGTCCAACTAGGACTAGAAACCTGAATGGTGAAAGATATTTCATGCTACTTATTGATGATTATCCTCCAATGAAATGGGTTGCTTTTTTGAGAGAAAAAACTTAGGATCTAGATAGGTTTAAGGTATTCAAACCAAGAGTGGAAAATGAAGTAAATTTGAAAATAATGTGTCCGAGATCTAATAGAGGTAAATAATTTACTTCTGGTGAATTTAATGCATTCTATGAACATGACATAAGAAGATAGTTTTCTGCTCTAAGAACCCATCAACAGAATGTAGTTGAAATAAAAAAAAAGACAGTACAGGAAGCTACTAGAACCATGATGAAAGAATCAAATGTACTGGATTCGTACTAGAGAGAGGTGATACACACTACTATTTATGTTCTTAATAAAGTTTAGATCATATACAACAACATAAAGACTCCTTTTGAGTTATGGACTGGTAAGACTCCTACTATGAAGTATTTCAAGGTATTTGGAAGCAAATGTTATATTAAAATACATGATGAAAATATTGGAAAGTTTGATGCTAGATGTGATGAAGGAATCTTTCTTGGATAATCTACTACTAGCAAAGAATATAGATGATTTAATAAAAGATTTAGAAAGATTATTGAAAGTGCTAATGCGAAAGCTGAAGAAGAAATACACAGACCTATTGAGATAAGTGAAGTTGAACTTGATGATCCTATTTGTGGAAATGTACCTAAAGAAAACAAGAAGGAAGAAGAAGAGAAAGGAGAACAAGTGGAAGAAGAAGAAGAAGAAGAAGAATAGAATGAACTAGAACCTGCTATTAGGAATCCTAAGTATATACAGAATAATCATTCAGAGGAACATATAATTGGAGATAAAAGTGAAGGTGTGAAGACAAGAAGCAAAATTGCAGCTCAGGTAAATTTTTGTATACTTTCTAAAATTGAGCCCAAATTTGGAAGTGAAGCATGTGAAGATGACAGTTGGATGAGAGCTATAAAAGAAGAGTTGTAGTAGATAGAAAAGAATCAGACATGGGAACTAGTCCCTAGGCCTATGAACAAAAATGTGATTGGCTTGAAATGGGTGTTCTGGAATAAGCTAAATGAAAGCAGGGAAGTTGTAAGGAATAAGGAAGGACTGGTATGCAAAGGATATTCACAAGTGTAAGGTATATATTTTGAAGTAACATTTTCCCCTATGGCTAGAATGGAAGCTATCAGGATGTTTTTGGTATTTTCTTCCAACAAGGACTTCAAATTGTATCAGATGGATGTTAAGTCAACATTTTTGAATGGTGAATTGGAGGAAGAGGTGTACATGGAACAACCTGAAGGGTTTCAGTTATCTGGAAAAACAAACATGGTTTGTAAGTTGAAGAAGGTGTTGTATGGATTGAAGCAAGCTCCTAGTGCTTGGTATGCAAGACTGGAAAAATATTTAGCAAAGCAAGGATTTAGGAAAGGCTCCACTGAGAACAATATTTAATTCAAAGTGCAAGGTATCAAAATCTTGATAGTAGTTGTATATGTTGATGATATCATTTTTGGTGGAAATGAAGGAATGTGTAAAAAATTTGTTGAAGAGATGCAGAAAGAATTTGAGATGTCTATGATTGGTGAATTGAATTTCTTCCTTGGTCTAGAAGTGAATCATAATGATAAATGGAGATTCATTTCACAATCCAATTATGTAAAAGAGTTGTTGAAGAATTTTGGGATGGATTATTCCAAACTAGTTTTTACTCTTATGGTAACCAGATGTAAACTGCGCAAAGATGATGAATCTGCTAAGACTGGTCAGAGCAAATACAAATCTATGGTTGGCAGACTATTGTATCTTACTGCTACTAGACCAGATATTATGCATGCAGTATTTTTAGTTTGCAGATTCCAAGAAGATCCTAAAGAAGCACATGTTATAGTTGTAAGGAGGATATTTAGATACCTTAAAGGTACACCAGATTATGAATTATGGTATCCTAGGAGTGATGATTTCACCTTGAGTGCTTATACAGATGCTAATTGGACCAGATGTGTAGATGAATGGAAGAGTACTAGTGGCGGTGCTTTCTTTCTTGGAAGAAGATTAGTTTCATGGTTGAGTAAAAAGATAGACATGGTCTCTTTATCCACTATAGGGGCATAATATATTGCTGCAACATTTTTTTGCACACAAGTTTTTTGGATGAAACAAATTCTGAAAAACATTGGAGTGATATTTGATGAGCTTATTTCTATTTTCTATGACAACACAAGTGCAATAAAAGATTCAAAGAATCTGGTTATGCATTCAAGAACAAAACACATATCTATCAAGTATCATTTCCTGAGAGAAAAAGTGTTGGAGAATGAAGTTAGATTGGAGTATGTGACAACAAAGGAACAAATAGGAGACATATTTACTAAGGATCTTCCAAAGCATACTTTTGAGAATCTTAGGGATAGGTTGGGGGTCATTAGCCCTCCAAACTAGGTGCACATGAGGGAGCATCAGTCTAGTGAATTCACAAATTCCTTATTTATTTGGATTGATAAATGGGTCTACTCCATAGGGGGAGTAGAAAAGGTTTCCATTGTTGCAGTATGAGTGTACTCCTAAGGGGGAGTAATCAAAGTTGTCGATATTTTCCATTGATGTCAAAGGGGGAGAGAAATTCATATGAAAAATAGTTGTAGAATAAGAAAAGGTGTTCTCTCAAGATACTGTGTAAAATTTTCTCTTTGACGGTTTTTCACATCATGTGTTCCCATCAATGACAAAGGGGGAGATTGTTGTAGGTATGAGCAAGTTTTGGTGGTGTTTTCATTAATGTTGTCATTGATTTCAACAAAGTTCAGTATGTTACAAATTGTACATGTATAGTTGAGATGCTACTGAGATGTGATTACATGGAGCTATCTTTATGGTATTGTAGATGTGTTGGTTTGATGAGTTTCCAAGTGCTTTTGAGAAAATTAATAAAGAAGAGAAGTCAGAGTGATGAAAGTATTTAGAATGTTCTCTGGTATGTGATCCATATTTCTCTTGTGTTGATCATATGCTTCTATTGATCTGAAGGATTGATAATGGTGATTTAGTGGTGATACCTCCTAAGTTTTAGCTTCTGGTTTGATTGTACATGAAAGTTACATTCACCGGTATGTGAACTAATCTAGAAGTGTTATTCTTCTATGGACTGGGAGAAATATTTCTGCTCCGCAGTCCTCTACTATTTCATTTCAAATATTGCAAATCCAGGATATGTCTTGTGAAGGTCTTTTATGTGCTCTGGCAAAGAGGTTTGAATTCTGGTGATCTAGAAGTAGCACTTAAATTTGAGGGAAAAAATAAGTAGGTGTCTGTCTGACCACCCTAACTACAATAAAATGATAATATTTTTTTATAAGATTTTAGATATAAGTAGAGGACTCATGTCTCGATGTGATGCATATTTTTTTGTAATTTTTTTCCAAGTAAATAATTAATTATGAATTTTTTATTACAACTTTTAAAAAATATAAAAACTCATGTCGACCACCTTAACTTGGTCAAAACTTCATGAAATTTAATTTTTTCTTTTTAATCCTATAGTATGCAAAGCATAGAATGTGACACATATTTTGGATTCAAAAAAAATGATACCTTTGAAAGCTATAGATGTTTTTCAATTAGCCTATCAATCGACTTTAGTCATAATTTGAATAGAAAATGAATAATAATTACTTATTAAATTCAAAGTAAAGCATAATTTATATTGGTGGAAAGCTGAGAATCTCCTTTAAAAACCCTTTTCATTTCATCAATTTTGGGTAAAAAAATAATCGTCGGCCACATACCCATCATATTACCACTTTTTGGCCCATCATGATCCTGCACATAACCATAAAAGCAAGTTAAATTGTGAAGAGTTGTATGATAGTGTGATGCAAAGTGGTGAAAGTGAGCCAAAAATCATAAGAGTGGAAGTGTGTGTGTGAGTTCTTTATTGTGTTGAAGGAAGTGAGCTAAAGGTTTATGCAATCTTGCAAATGTGTGTTAATTGTTGTGGTGGATCTTTTGTTCTCTTTTGTAGCTATAGGTAGTGAGCCTCCTTGTTGGACAGCGAGTCCTTTCTATAGGCAGTGAGCCTTTGTACTTGGGAAGTGAGTCCTCTTTTGTGCAATGATCCTTTGTATTCAATTTTATAATCTTTATATTGTGAGGTAACTCTCACCATGGTTTTTCCCTTGTTGGATTTTTTATATAAAAATATGGTTTCATTATATTTTTTTAATTTCTACTATTTGTGTTTCATGCTCTTACTTAATAATAGAACAATGTGGTTGTGGAATTAATAAGTGTTGAAGTTTTAAGTTTGAATTTTGTGACAACTGATTCACTCCCCCTCTTAGTTGTCATGTGCATGTTTAACAGAAAATGTCACCTTAGGCTTTACTATTACATTGGCCTTACTGGCCACAATTTCTATACACTGGCTAGTTGGCGTTAGTGAAACTCTCCATTTTGGAGCATCAAGAGTTCTCTCTTGAACATGTCTAGCTACCTCTTCTTTACTAACTTTTCTCTTCTTTTTAGCAGTCTCCTCATACCTGAGTTCATCTTCTAGTCTAAATTTCTTCTTTATATTGAGTGGGTATGTCGTATTTATCCTAGCTTTTCTTAAAGCTTTACAATAAACATCAATCTAGTGTTGAGTATATGTCAACACTTGCTTAGATATTTCCTCGATAGTTACTTCATTCTTTCCATACTTTGGTTCTAGGATAGGTTCATCATAAATCTTATTTGAATTATAAATTAGATTCAACACCTCCCCATCATCCATGTCCAACTGCTTTGAAATATCCTGGAGCCTCAAAAGCTTTGTTGATTGTAATGACAACCTTTGATATGATCACTTGCTTACCTGGTGCTTGTCATCAAAATTAAACTAGAAGTCTTCTATATTATAAGCATGTGCATACTTGCTGCCTATTTTCTTGGCAAGATTTCCCTCTAGATCATATTTCTTTCTTTGGAGTGTAAAGAACTCTAACTTATACATCCTTAATTATTCTTCACACATATTGCCCTATTTAGCCCCATTGCATTTGTAATTCTTGATTGTGATAGGGAATTTGATAGAGCATTTCTTACATGCATTTGATAAAAATGCATGGGAAACCTTCATCTATCTCACCAATTTCAATAATAACATTTTTTTCGTTGGATACTTGGGTAACATGAAAGGGTATCCTTCGAATCCTTCCTCCTTGATGTAGGTGAAAGTTGGAAATTGAATGTACCAACCCCCAACCAACTAAATGGAACTTTGTGCTTCCAAAGAATTATTTTGGCTTTGTCACCTTCCATTATTCTCACTAACTTCATAGAGAACACATCATTAACTCTCCAGTAATCCTCTTCATATCTATGGATAGTAATTTGGGGTAAATGATCATATATCAAATTATTCCCTAGTTCTCTTGTCAGGGTACCAACTTTGTTCAATCCTTGAATATTTTCCCTTAAGGTGTAGGAATAAATCTCATGAGGATACATAGAAAACCATAAGGAATCTGGAAATTCCTATATCTTTTCATGCAACATGTCACTAATAAAACTTCCCCAATGAATTTTCACAGGTCCTTCCATTATTCTTGCTACGAGTCTGAACATCTAAGGTTTGAATTTACTGACATCTATGAGTCCAACTATCCTGCTTAATAGGGTTATGATGTCTTTAACATCCCATTTAAACACATACCTCAAAATTGGTTTCATTTGCTTAGTGGGTATGTGCAGGATCATGATGGGCCAAAAAGTGGCAATATTATGGGTATTTGTAGGGTATGTGGCTGACAACATTTTTTTCACCAAAAATTGATGAAACGTAAAGGGTTTTTAAGGAGATTCTTATCTTTCCACCAATATAAATTATTCTTTAATTTGAATTTAATAAATAATTATTATTCATTTTCTATTAGAATTACGACTAAAGTCCTGATCAATAGGTTGATTGAAAAACATCTATAACTTTCAAACGGTATCACATTTTTTGAATCTGAAACATGCGTCACATTCTATGCTTCACATACTATAGGATTAAAAAAGGAAAAAATAAATTTCATGAATTTTTGACCAAGTTAAGGTGGTCAGACATACGATTTTTTATATTTTTTAAAATTTGTAATAAAAAATTCATAATTAATTATTTACTTGGAAAAAAATTACAAAAAATAATGTATCACATCCAGACATGAGTCCTCTACTTATATATAAAATATTATAAAAAAATATTATCATTTTATTATGGTTAGGGTGGTCAAACAAACACCTACTTCTTATTTTTTCCCTAAAATTTAAGTACTACTGCATTGAAATTTCAAATTTTCACCAAATAGATTTTATTTATTTTTAAATAAACCTAGTAGTTTAGAAACTATATTCAATTTTCTACAAATTCTATTCTTACATATTTTTGAAATAAAATAGATAACTTATTCACATTTTTATGTCAAGTTGCCTAACACTGATTTTTTTGAATTTTTTGTGACTTAAGGGCCTATTTTTTCCATGATGATCCTACACATACCCTAGTAATCTCCTCTTGGAATCACTTTTCATTCATAGATATTGTATTATGTTCTTCTACACTCAGTTATGTTTTGGCTAGGGTTTTCATATCTAACAAATTCATCTGGTGAGACGTGAGGAGCCCATATGTATATACAATCCCTTTTACATAGAGGTTTGCATAAATTCTCCCTTCTTTCTGAATGACCCTCTTGTTTGGGTCATACCAATTAATTAATTCCCTTACTATTTGAGGGGCCTCCATTGTTGGCAAAAACCCTTCTAATAAATGCATCCCACTTGTAGTAATATTCCTTGACCATTGAGAAGCATTCTCTTATCAAACTAGTGTAATGAATTCAATATCAGAAAACCATCCTATATGAGTGTTGGTAATTATCCCATCGATTGGTGCAAAGCATTAAGCAAAGTACTCAAATTCCTCCTTTTACTTTCTTTTGGATGTGCCCATATTTTCCTAGGTTTCTTGCATTATTAGTAGATATGTGCCTTATGTGCGAGTTAGGGTTAAATTTAACCATTCATTTTCAATAATTCATAGAACTTTAAATCTACCATTAGGTTAAATTTACTTCAAAATGATCAATTTTTTTAATTACCAAGCTATGGAAATGTTATTTATTCTAAGACATGCATACATAGAAAATGAAAAAAAAAAATATTTATTTGAGACATACCTAGTTTTGTTGGTGATATGATTTTATTTTAGAATGCGACCCCCAAAACACTTGGTGTCTATGTTCTTCAGCTTCTCAAGGTTTACCTTTCTTTGTGCGCCATAATCCTAATTTTAATTCTTCAATGTCCTTATAGGTGAGCAGTATGGCAAAAGGTAGAGTGTTATGAAAGCAACTGCATGCTCGAGGTGGTGCCAAGTATGTGTGTTGTTCACCACCTTTAATAATTTCCTATTACAATGCATTAATTTCCTTGAATAAAGGTAAAATCATGGCGGATTAGGATTCAAATCATGAACACCTTGGTTTCTATGCAGGGTTCACCATTAGAGAAGCAGATGATGTAGAAAGCTTATGTGACATGCTTACATGTCACTTTAATTCTCACGAGGAAAAGCCACTTTGGATGCTTAAAAATTAACAATCAAAAGAGGTTTGGATCCTCTAGCACCAAACCTTGGAAAGGTTATCGAGAACTAGGGATTTTAGTCACCAGATTCATGAGAACTAGGTGCAAAGAGAAGACCCAAAACTAAGTTCAAACATGACCAAATTGATTTAAAACATATTCACAACATAACCTTTGGTTTTTGGTCTCCAGTTAAAAGAAAATCAAAAGCCACTATTGGGCTAACTAGAAAAGAAAAATAATGCACGCACTAGGATGATTTATCTAGATAACAACTCATTGGGCTTGACTTACCGACCGGGTGAAAAGTGAAAATTTTCCAAAGATACAACATCCTTAGCGCACCAACATTGACTCCAGGACCTGAGGGTTTGGTAAATCGACAAGTCTAGGGAAAGAACTTGCAACATTCCAAATTTGGTAAAAATAGGGACTTAGGCAGGGACCAAACAAGCTAAATTAAAAAACTTCTATTTTATCATTTCCTCAAAAAGTAGAACACCAAAGTAAGAAAAAGCAAGGAAGGGAAAGAAAAGTAGCAGAAAAAAGGGGCTTCCACATTTTTCCAAGGAGCAAAATGGGCATGTTGTGAGACCACACAACAGACCCCTCCTAATCTTATCTCTCTCAACTGATTTCTATATATTGTGTTTCTTCATGAATTATTTTAGTATCTCCAACTCCTTGTTCATATTGTTCCTCTCATATGAAAATAAGTGTGCAAATTTGATCTCTATTTTGTAAATTGTGATGTAGAAAAATGGACCCCTTTCTTGACATGGGAATAATTCATGATAAATGGGATTAATGAGGTCTTAATCTAGTGTTTTAAGGCATTTTATGCATCCACACTAGGTATTGAACCCTTACAATTCAAACAACATGCTTTTAACAATGTCTTGTAAAGGTGTTGTAAAGTCTTATAAAGGACTTTCATGCTTTTCTAGAAATAATTTACTTATTTATTCCTAATTCAGCATTATGAAATGTGTTTAATTACCTCATTACATCAATCTATAAGTTTCTTAATATCAAATTAATGACAAACTAGTGTTATAGTGTGATTTTCACATTCACATTGGTTTTTGTGCCCTTCTAGGCTATGTGGACCTAATTTTAGTGTTGTAAAGTGTACTTAATCACACTTTCACATTGATTTATGTGTCCCAAACCCTATTTAACATTTACATTATCACTAATAGGTCTAAATTAACCCATATTGTGCATGACGAGGCACAATTTGATCAAATAACCGACATAGTCATCATGTATAAGCCTAATTTTCTTACTTCTCAGCATTCCAGCTAGCAAAAATGACCCCTATGGGACCCATTCACCATTGGTGGTGAACTAGTCCCATCTAAGTGGGACCCATTCACCATTAGTGGTGAATGAGTCCCATTTTGAGTCATTTTTGGGGTTTGAGCTGGAAAAATTAGGTTTTAAGTTCAATTTTTCTTCATGTCCACCTGTGATGAGGTATTATTGGGTACTAAGGCACAATTATCTATAAAAAAGTATTATTACTCTCGTTTATCAAGGAATCAATCATTCTTACATTCCCACACATTCATTTATCATTTATTTCCTATCTCAAGTCAAGTAACTTAGGGTTTCTCCATTAGAAATCTTCAAGTTAGCATTCTAAAGCATTCAAGGGAAAACTTTACATGTATTGTTGTAGACATCCAAGATCAATCATCATTGCGAGGTTCTTTATTCTAGTTTTTCATGTTTCATTCACTTGTTTCATCATTTTGGTTTAATTACCTAAATGGGGTTTGACCAAGGTAAGCCCCCATGCCCTCAAAATAAACAATATCTCTTTCTTTTCTTGTTTGTATGCATATTGAGGACCGTTGGAGGCTTAAGAATCATTGAATATTATATTTCAAATTCATTCAAGTCATCTCTTCATCATTCAAGTCAAAATATCAACAAAATGTCACATTCAGTGCCGAATACGACAGTTTCAGAAGTGAACACCTGTAGGAAGCTGAAGTGTAGACCGAAAGCTCCAAAGTCAACCTTTGAATATTTAGAATTTAAAAGTGTACTAACTCACCATGGGTGGTGAATGATTCCCACTCCATGGTTATTTTTTGGCTTTCTGCATTTCTGGATACCCTTTTTTTCTGAAACAGGCTCTAGTACAGTTTTACAGAACTAGGACTGATTCGTCCAAAATGGCGAATGAGTCCCTCCAAGCCTAAAAAATAGCATCATAAACATTCCAACACTAATTTCCAGTCCTCATCAAAGTTTAGGTGCACACTTTCAATCTGGTTTACTTCTCTTGCATATTTCTATTCATTTGTAGGTAATTTTGTAATACACAATGTGTTTTCAAACATTTCATATTTTACTAATTTTCATGTTGAATCAATCAATTATTTAGCTTAGCTGCACTTATATCATTCCATTTAGGTCATACAACATCATACCCATCCTGATTTGAGTGTTACATAAGCATTTTTGGATCTAATCTCTCTCCTTTTAGGTGAAAAACGCTATAAGAGTTAGAGTCCATTGGGTTCAAAAATCCATGTCACACTTTGGTGAACCAAAATTTTTAACATCTTATTTTCTGATTTGGATTCCATTTAATCTTAATCCTAGCTTGCATTTGAAGTTTCATTAGAGTTGCATTATTAATTTGCATCTAGGGTTTCAAATTTTTGGATTAGGAAAAAGTGCATTTTGTTTTCATTTTTGTATACAATTTGCTTAAAAATATCTAAAATTCTACATCTCCATCTTAGGTCTACACCTTAAAACCTCACACACATCACAAACCATTCATAATTTCTAAAAAATTGCAAAACACCCCTACTGGGACTCATTCACCATTTATTGCGAATCAGTCCTGTACAAATTTTTAACTGACTAAAACACCTAAAATATCATTTTTATGCTTCCTAACTCTCCTAGTATCATATAGTATAATTATGGAATATTTTTGGAGCATTTATTTTATTCATTTATCTCAAAAACATCAATTTAAGATAGTCATCTTTACAATCACTTCAATTCCAAGCATCATTAGATCTGAAAATGTTTCCATTTCTGCAATTTTTCATAACATTGATAAAACTACTTTTCACTTTTGCATATACAATGTTTCTATTCCTAAAACTTTGCATGAGTTTGTTAAAATTTCTTTTCATTCTTACATGTACATTTCTTTCATTCTTCAAATCTTGCATATATTGGATAAGAGTGTTTTGTATCTCTACATATACATTGTTCCTATTGCTAAAAGATTACATGAAATGGTTACATTTTCGTTTCATTGTTATTAAAATAATTCTTGTACCTTGCATATGTAAACATGTTAAGAAACACTTCATATCGCCTCCCTATGAGAGTGTTTTAGTGAAAGAGACTAAAACTTTGGCCATTCCTCACAATCATATTTGTTCTTCTACTAATATCTCTCCTATTGGCAAAGAAGATATTTTGGTGATAGAACAACCAATCAATGAGAGTGTTGAGAATCTAAGTTGTTTCTCTCCTTTTACATTTCTTAGTGGAGAAGACATTAATCAACAAGACAACTTAAACATAAATAATCATGATAATAATTTTTTCCCTTCTCCTAGTGTCTCTCATAGTTATGAAGTAGATGCTTTGTTTGAGGAAGGTTTTGAATATTTTAGTTGTCCCCCTTCTCCTAGGGAAACCCTTATAGAGCACAATCATTCAGCCATTGATCATTCCTCTACTAGCAATGAAGTTCTTTTAGAAGAACCAAAATTTGAATGTAAACAACATTTGGCTTGTAGTTCTTCTAACAACTCTTCTCCTAGGGAGAATATCATAATGCAAAACAATGTGACCATGGGAACACATCCTTCAACCACTAACCTTTCCTTAGGAGATGATAATCAAGTGGCATTAGCATCCCCTTCACCAACATATCATGCCACTCAAGATTTTTTTTTTGAGGTTATCACAACACAAGTGGGATCTCCTTTAATTAGTGTGATTCCTAAGTCACCTTCCATTAATGAAAAACACAAAAAATCAGAATAGTCTTGAAATCCATCATGCAATCTACTCATAATAATGTTTTTCAGCCACTAATTTGTAACTTAGTAACTCAAACATCCGGAGGACCATACAACACTCCTACATCATTACCTTTTCCTCACAAAGTGCCTAGTGTTGAAGATCTTAAAAAGACTCATGTTAATATATCTGTATGGGAGATTATTCAACTTTCACCAACAGTCAAACTTCTCTTTCACGAAAATTTGGAAATACAGAAGAAAGAGATACAATCTTACATCAAACCAAATCATGTCACATCCTCCTCTCATCCCATGCAAGCCACTCAATCAGAAATCACATTCCCGAAACATGACTTACCCTCACTTGAGATTCAACAAAAAAATGATCCCTTGATATGATAAAGGTGATCATTAATGAAACTCTAGTTAGGAATATTCTCATAAAAAATAGATCAGATATTAATGTTTGTAGCATGGATCTCCTACACAAAATTGGCATGGACAAAAATCTCATTCAACTTAATGATTTTCATATTCGTGGCTTTGACAATGTTGATAGGAAACCACTTGGGATGATAATGTTACCTATTGAGGCCAGACCTGTAGTGTTTCCTACCTATATCCATATCATGCAAGAACCCCTTCCATACAATCTTATCCTAGGTAGACCATGGATTCATGCTATGAAAGGAATCCCATCTACCCTTCACCATGTCATGAAGTTTGAATACAACAACAAGATAGACATAGTTGATGTTGATGAGTGAAGCTATGTGTCGGTTGATCACAACACTTCCAACTCCCCTAATATTTCTATTCTTCGATCACAACTTGAACCTATACAAGTTGGTCCTAACTCTTCAACTAAAATGAAAATATTTTGTGATAATTGGGGGTCGTTAGATTCTATCCCTCCTTCCCATAATATTTCCAAAATCTCACCCTCATGGTCCAAAGAGTCATATACAAACAATTCATTTTCAAACACAAGTTCTAGTAGTGATTGGAGTTTCAAACCTACCTTTAAGGGAGGGTGTGTAATATCCCAATCTCAACCCAAACAACCCTTTGTTCTATTCACTCAACTTAGTTCTACAAAATCACCTCATGGTGATGATGGGGGAATTATAACTCCCATCCCTCATGCCACACCAACAAAAAACATTCAAAAGGATTTGTTTTCTTATAAAGCAACCAATCCTTCTCATCAACACACACCCCCCTCATTTAATTACAATAACTTTCCTCCATTCTAGACTCACCTTTTTCCTACACTTAGTGGGGAAAATGGGTCTAATAGCCTTGTCCTCGTATGTCACTTGTTGTTGTCTCTTTTGACTACTCGTTAACTTTTCATGAACATATAAGAGCAAGCTTGGGATGTGGAAGACATGTCTTAAGATTGACTCACATGTGACATACTCCCTTTCTTTGTTTTTCACTTTCCTTGACATGACACAACCTCACTTTGAAACATATGACTTGGCATAGAGCTTTCCAAGTTGGCTCTCATGTCTTGTTTTATTTTTTATTTTTCTTTTCTTCTCGACTTTAAAGAAATTTCTCACAGAACAATGTGTAGCAATTCCTATAAAGTGGGGGGCATACATTACCATAATTCATTTGCATTCTTGGTTCTTAGTGTAGCCTTGTCATTTATATGATGTGTTTGTTACTTTGTGAATGACATTGGGTGTGATTTCCTTCATAAGTGTGATCTATCTTAGCATATTACATTCATCTTGGTGGTTTTATGCGATGCAATACATCCCCTAAGTTGTGAATATACTATTATTTGATCGTTCCTCTCTTGCATAAATTAGACACAATGTTCCTTAAGTGATTGACCTTGCATAAACTGGACAAGACTCCTTTGAACAATCTTTCACATTATTGCATTCTCATTCGGCCACCTTGCATAACACAACTTACATGCCCGTGGAGCCATCTTATTTGTTTGGCCACCTTGCATAACACAACTTGCATGCCTATGGTTCCATCCTATTTTTTCTTTTCATATGAAACTTAAACTAACATTTGCATTTCCTTTTGCATTGTGGTGCCTTAGCTTTGGCATGGTTGAGTGGGAAGCCCAACTAGTGGCATGACTTTTCCCCATAGCCACCTTTATGTTTGTGAGTGCATACCAAATAGCATATGTATCTTAATTTTTGGGATTTCCCACCCTATGGACAACTAGTTTCATGTCCCCAGAGTGAGTACACATTCTCTTTTTCAAACAATCAATCTAGATCTCATCCACAACTAGTTAGATTGAGCTTGATACACCTTTTCAACTTTCTCTATTTTTTCATTGCATTATTCTGTATCTTGGGGGCTTGAGTTAGGATCTTGCATCCTAAGGGCTTGGCCACCTCCTTTGGTCTTTTCCATTATTTTTCATTTGCATCTGTACATGTGGATCTCTCTTGAATGCCTACTTTAGTGTGAGTTTGAAGTAGGTTCATGCTCTCACTAAAGTGGGGGATAAATGTGCCATAGAAAAATGGACCCTTTGCTTTACATGGGAATAATTAATGATAAATGGGTTAAATGAGGTCTTAATCTAGTGTTGTGAGGCATTTTTATGCATCCACACTAGGTCTAGGACCCTTGCAAATCAAACAACATGCTTTTAACAATGTCTTGTAAAGGTGTTGTAAAGTCTTGTAAAGGACTTTCACACTTTTCTAGACTTAATTTACTTATTTCTTCTTAATTTAAAATTATAAAATGTGTTTAATTACATCATTACATCAATATAGAAGGTTCTTAATGTAAACTTAATGGCAAACTAGTGTTGTAGTGTGATTTACACATTCACATTGGTTTTTGTGCCCTTCTAGGCTATGTGGACCTAATTTTAGTGTTGTAAAGTGTACTTAATCACACTTTCACATTTATTTATGTGTTCCAGGCCCTATTTAGCATTTACATCATCACTAATAGGTCTCAATTAACCCATATTGTGCATCCCGAGGCATAATTTGATCAAATAACTGGCATAGTCATCATATAAGCTTAATTTTCTTACTTCTTGACATTCCAACTAGCAAAAATGACCCTGTGGGACCCATTCACCATTGGTGGTGAATTAGTCCCATATAGGTGGGATCCATTCACCATTAGAGGTGAATGAGTCCCATTTTTAGTCATTTTTTAGGGTTTGAGTAGGAAAATTAGGTTTTAAGTTCAATTTTTCTTCATGTCGGCCTGTGATGAGGTATTATTGGGTACTAAGGCACAATTTTCTATAAATAAGTATTATTACCCTCATTTATCAAGGAATCAATCATTGTTACATTCCCACACATTCATTCATCATTTATTTTCTATCTCAAGTCAAGTAACTTAGGGTTTCTCCACTAGAAGTCTTCAAGTTAGCATTCTAAAGCATTCAAGGGTATATTTTACATGTATTGTTGTATAAGTCCAAGATAAATCATCATTTCAAGGTAATTTATTCCATTTTCAATGTTTCATTCACTTGTTTCATCATTTTGGTTTAATTACCTTGGCGGGTTTTACCAAGGCAAACCCCCATGCCCTAACAATCAACAATATCTCTTTCTTGTCTTGTTTGTATGCAGATTTAGGACTCTTGGAGGCTTAAGAATCATTGAAGATTATATCTAAAAGTCATTCAATTCATCTTTTCATCATTCAAGATATCAACAAAAAGTCACTTTAAGGCTCGAATATGACAGTTTTGGAAGTGAACACCTATAGGAAACTGAAGTGCATACCGAAAGCTCCAGAGTCAACCTTTGAATATTCAAAAATGAAAAAGTCGACTAATTCTCCATGGGTGGTGAATGAGTCCCACTCTAGGGTCAGTTTTTGGTTTTCTACATTTTTGGATACCCTTTTGTCTAAAATAGGCTCAGGTACAGTTGTATAGAATTGGGACTGATTCACCTAGAATTGCGAATGAGTCCCTCTAGGCCTAAAAAAAACACCATCAACATTCCAACATTAATTTCCAGTCCTCATCAAAGTTTCAGGTGCACACTTTCAATCTGGTTTACTTCTGTTGCATATTTCTATTCATTTGTAGGTGATTTTGTAATACACAATGTGTTTTCAAATATTTCATATTTCATGAGTTTTTCATGTTGAATCAATCAATTATTTATCTTAGCTGCACTTAGATCATTCCATTTAGCTCATACAACATCATACCCATCTTGATTTGAGTGTTACATAAGCATGTTTGGATCTAATCTCTTTCCTTTTAGGTGAAAAACCCTATAAGAGTTAGAGAGTCCATTGGGTCCAAAAATCTATGTCACATAAATAATAGTTAGTCCTTATTTCAATAGGACCATGAATATATCTTTTAGTATTTCCAAAATAACTAAGACATGTAACATAATGGTGAGAAAGTTTAGTTCACTATGTAACTTAGTAACATACCTTGTTTTTCTCTAGAAGATGTCTTCATTTCTCTTTTTCCATAAAAACATAAAATCTCATTTGTGAGAACAAGAGAAAACACATTTAGATCAACATTAAATTCATCTATGTAACCAGGAAGAATTTTAAACCAATACAAAAATTTATTTATCATTCCATTCAATAATATTACCTAGGAATAAAGACCATAAAGAAAGAGCATAAGGGAAGTTTAAAAATATATTCAAATGATTCAACTTGATCACACAAACTATACACTATTTTAGGAATTCTATAATACTATAAAACTAAAAGGAATACAAGATTTTTAAAGGTAAAAACCATCTAAGAATTTTTTTTGGTTCCCCCAAGTTAGACCACATATGAGATAGACACCTAGACCACTTTTTTTCTATCCAATCAAGAGCATCAACTTCATTAAGCCAATTAATGATGTCTTCCATGCTATTTAACATACCATTTAATTTTTTTATATATGTATCAAGGAATAGAGAACCATCCTTCTAGCTTATTTCCTGTACAACTCATCAATGACAATATTTAGCAATAGGCCTTTCAATGATCTCAAAAACCTATTTCAACATAGAATAAATTATTTTCTCAGATAGTGGAGCACTAATTCAAACCTCAACTAATCACATGGTTTGAGAAGACCCCATTGAATAATATCCTAAAAAATTATCCCCAAGGAATCCCAAGCCTTCATAGAGAATCCTTGGAATAGATACAATGGTTTACCATTAAATTATGCATTCTACCAAATAGGTCTGTTATAAACACAAAACCTTTGGCTACTAGAAAAGGCACTGGAATTATAGAGCAGGTATCTGACCTTCCCCCAAGCCTTTCAAATACTATTAAATATTACAAAGCTAAAAGTTCTAACCTCAAATTAACCAAACAAAATATATTGTATACTCAAACCATTCCATTTCTTACCTTTATTAGTTTGGATAGGGGTAAATTATTTATGATCGAGACTTTCTAAGGCTCATCACCCTCATAATATTTTATAATCCATTTTTCCACAAGTGCAAGCATTTGGATTATGATATCCTTCAAATCCAATCCCCCTATTTTGTTTGGTGAACAACAATAGGACCACATGAATGCATGCCTTTTTTTCTACTTTCCAATTTGACCAAAAGAAGCTTCTCAAAATCTTTTGAAGCTTTTGTATAACCTGAATTATACCAACAAGGGATAATAGTTTATTCTACCATTTTTCTTGGTTCTTTTCAATTTTAGCATAAATCCATTCCCATGTATATTTTAAATATAGAGAAATAGTAAATAAAATTCCCAAATATCTAACAACTTTATTGCGACCAACCCATTACCACCCTTTATTCCTAAACTAACTATGTAGAGGTAACTGATTCCAACTGAGCCCCATTTACTTATTCATGGAATTTTTTGACCTAGATGTTACATAAAATAAGTTCAATATGTTCACTATATTATCAAAATTGGTTTCAAACATCACAATAAACAATACAATGTTGTTTGAAAATTGTGCATTTAGCAATTGGTATTCTTTGGGTAGTCTAATTCCATAAAATGAATGGAAGATCAAGGAAGTTCTTAGTAGATGATAGAAAGAATCAATGTCATTTACATAAAATATAGGTGTAATAGGACACCCATATCTGATGGACCTTCTAAGTGTAATGGTTTCTATAAGTTCTCCATTAACATCAATATGAGTATATACATCTCCAAACAATATTTTAATCCATTTACAAAACTTTGGAGGGAAACTAAATGAATCTAAAATATCAATCAAAAATTCCCATCCAATCCTATCAATATATTTTTTCAAATTCTAAAATTATCATGGACACATTTTAGTTACTTTGTTTGGTCTAGTGTAACCCTTCACAACTAGTAATCAAATTTTCTAGTATATATATATACCCTTGATAAATCCTTTTGAGTAATGGAGAGTAAATTCTTCAATATCCTAGGTAATCTATTAGCTATGGTCTTTGCCAAGATCTTATAAGAATCACTTGGAAAAGTAATTGGTCTCCAATTTTTATCAAGGATCTATCTCCCTCCTTTGGGATTATTTTGATTACCTCTTTATGCATATTCTCCCTTAGTGAATTACATCAAAAGGCTTCATTGGATATTTCAAGTAGTTGAAATCCAATTTATTGAATATTAGCTTTGTATAATTCTATTGGTAGACCATAAATTATAGGGTATTTACCAATACCCAATGACTAAATAGTCTTGTCAATTTCTTCTATTGATAAATCCCCATCTAGTGCTTGAGCCTCTTATTGTCCAATCTTTTTGGAATGATTCTTTTAGAAAATTTTCTTGCATCTTTAGCCATAGAATCTTCCCCCAATGAAAAGAAATTAAAAAAGAAAGAATCAAAATTCCCTTTCATAATTTACTGTCATTAGAGGTAATATTGACTATGACGACATCTTCAAATTTTTCAAATTTGAAGTGCATATGTCCTTTCAATGTGTTAATAGAGATTAGGTCGACATAATGCTAAATATACCCTAGAGCCCATCTTCGTTGATTAAAATTTTGCAACTCAAAGTTCATCTTGCAAATCCACGTGGTAGAATGTTTTTTGGTACATATGGTAATAAGCTTGCTCATTTTTGTGCTCCCTGGATGAGTTTTGATGGGCTATTTAATGCTTTTCTTATCATGACCGGGCTAGATTTGGTGTTCTAAAAAGTTACAAATCTTCAAATTCTAAGGAACCCCATTTCTCATTCTGGTCTAAAACATCCCCATCTCCATTTTCCTCAAAAATGGAGTCCATATGATGCATTATTTTAATGTGTTTTTGTTGCGGTGAACACCTCCAATGGGATTGTTTAAAAAGGAGGTACCAAATTTTGGATGGACGGATGAGATATAATTTAAAACCCATGTTTTAAATAATTTATTATGCCCTCTCACAAAAAATCATGGCTCCAAGTGTTCCCATTTGTGAGTAGAAAATTTTCACAATTTTTTTGGTAAGAAAAATTGAATTTTACACATTACAACTTCTAAATTTTGCAAGATTGAAAGAAATTTTAATGTTTTGAATGTTGTGAAAGCATTTAAAAAAAAAAATTATATATTTTATGATTGAAGGAAAGTTCAAAATTTTCACCCAAATCCTTTGGCCACTAGCCCGCTGGAGTTGTGGAGAGGTTTCGTGAGGGGTGGGAGCTAGCAAGCAAGCCATTGTTTAGCATTTTTTAGACTGTCTAAAGCTTTTATGTAGACCAAATAAGTGTCCTATCCCTATTTGAATGCTTGGGGAAGGTTTTGGAGCATTCAAATTGAAGAAATTGGTTGATATGTTGCAATAAAATGCTTAAAAATTGATTTGCATGCCCAGTTGCAACAAAAAATGACTTGCACACTTGCAAATCAAGTTAGAAGACTTTTCTCAAACCTTAGGAATGTTTTTAATGTTGTTTGACACATTTTAAAAATTCCATTTTTCTTGTGACTTGCACATGGTTCTTTTGCAATGACATCTTTTTAAATATTTTCTCTCTATTGCAAAGTGTTTGAAGAAGATTTTGAATTTGTTCAAGTAAAAATGGTGATGCAAAAGTTGCAAGCCAAATGTAGCAGGAAAATAGTTTCTAGCTAATTGTTTGAAAAAATGCAAGATTTGATCACAGAGGAATCAAAGGTATTATGTGGGATTCAATTGGTAAAATGTGCTAAGTGTATTTTTCTTGATATTACTATATGGGTTTTTACCCATAGATAATATATTTCACTTTCATGTGAAATTGCAGTAGTAAAACCACTTTTACACCCAAGTAAAAATATTGCACAAGATTTACAATAACAAAGTGGCAAAGAACATTTTAGTTGCAAGAATGAGGAAAAATGAGGGAAAATAGTGTGTAAAGTGGCATATTCTAATTACAGATCAAAGGTTTGGACTTGTGGCAAGAAGAGATTAAATATAAGTTTCTTCATTCTATTTATATTATAATATCTATCTCATTTGTTAGGTTTTTGGGATTTTGAAGAAGCTGTAAGGGGTAGGCTATTAGTTTTGTATAGGAAAATAGAGACTCATGCTCACAAATTTTCTTGTAATTACATTATATATCTTGACTGCAACATATATGAACACATGCTCTTACATGTTTTCAGCATATCTTGTCTCTAATTTGTCATGAAGTATTCCTTTTGATAATATAATTAATGATTGTAAAGCTTTGCATGCACATTTTCTCCATCTAGATTATTTTTAGGGTTGGTGTTTGCTCAAGGAGCAATGTAAATTCTTTCAATGAAAACAATGAGAAAATTTAGTTGCGGGTTGGATTATTAAGTAGAAGTTGCATTGTTAGTCATTAGTTGGTCTCAATAGCATAAGGTGTTAATGGTTAAATGATCATCAACATATGTTTAGAATTTGAGGAAGGATGTGTATGTGCATTTTGAATCTGTAGCCCTAAATAAGCACCAGTTTTTTTTTAATGGTTTCCTTTCAATCTCAGAAACAATATTCAAATTCAAAAATAATTTCCCTACTTTAATTAAGTTGAGTTATTTTATGTTTCAACTTGATACCTAGGTTTCATAAACATTAAGAATTGTGCCTTCCATATTGGACATACACGATCCCTTGTCATTTGTGTGAATTTTATCTATTAGGTGTTGGAATAAAACTTTGTTTCATATCCACAATCAGTGCCATATAGGGGAACCCACCTAGGTTTTGTACATCATGACGTGTAGGAGAGAAAATGTGAAATCACTCTGACATTCATTGGAAAAATCTCTCTTTGAATCTTATAATAAGACATGACACACCTTTATGGTTTACTATATGTAGATTTGGGAACTAATAGATTGGAAAATCTACTAGGGAAAGTGACAAATCTATGAGAAAATAGTCAAGAATTTGGTGAATCTAAACATCCGGTTCAGATATTGAATTTTTCAATCCTAGAAGAGGTTATTTGTAGCTTATTTAAAGGAGTTATGTGTGACTCTACTATTTGAGAAGACCCATAATGATATTAAGCTTGTAAAGAGATTTAGGTTGTTTGAAGTTTATTCCTCTATGAAGAGAGGTGGTGACTTTGTCAAAAGATCCTAATGAAGATGTGAAGAATGTTTTAGATCTATAAAAATTTCTGGTCAGGGAAGAAAATTCATAGTGACGACAACATATCCGGGTATTTTTCATATTTTAGTTTTCAGGAAGGATAAGTGTGTGTATGAAAACTATATTTGAAAGTCTTGAGAGAATTTGGTTCCTTATTAAGTGAAACTAAGCACTAAGAGAGGGAATAGTAGTGATTATTCTACATGCTTCTGTGTTATATAATTTACAGCATGTGTATTATGTTGAAGAATTATGCTGGTTCTTTAATATTCCTACTAAAGAGATATTAGGTGTAGATGCATTTAAGTTATGTATTATAATATTTTAAGGTCATGATTAAGGAAAGAAATAGGGCAGTGAATGATCAACTCTAGAGTTGATATTTGAAATTTGTAAAAGGTGTAAGAAAATGTATCACCCACTTGTATATCTTTGTGGGGTTTCAGATTTAAACATGAAAAATGTGCAATAGCTATTATGTCATCAAATAAATTTCTCTATTGAATTATATAGACTGATGCAGAGCATTTAGTGGTGTAGGGGAATCTTGCATCACCCAAAAAAATTGTATTTCCTTAATTTCTTTAGTTTTTTTGAGTTCTATGATGATTCTTAAGGGGTGTAATACAATTAGAAGTTAGAAAAGGGAAAAAAATGGTCACTTACTATTTTTAGTAAACTGGCCTAAACAGGGTCATATGAACTTAAAAATTCACCCTAAGGAGCAGAACTAAAAAAGAATTTGGTCACGAAAGAATCATCTCAATACCCTACACGGTTTGGGAAATATAAAAAGTTTTTGTCTCAAGAAATTTCTCCAATGTAGCTTCAAATTTAGATATGTAAACCTTAGAGGCCCCAAAACAGCTTGAAAAGTGGATGAACCGATCTTTGATCGGTTTGGTATTGTAGATATCTTTGAGAGTTTTCAAATGATATGTTATAATAGAAAGTTAGACACTTGGATTAAAAGTTATGGCCCCATGAAGTTTCCCCTCTAAAAAAGAAACACATTAAAATATCTTCCTAGGAAAGAAATCAAACGGTGGGACTTTTGGTGCCAAAACAAAAGGGAAAGTTACACTTTCTAGAGCATTCTAGGGTGGCTATTGGGTATGTTGGTTTGCTTTTACTACTAACCAGGTTGGTCTTCTAATCTACCTATGGAATTGCCAATTCCAATCAAGGGCACCTCAAAGGACCTGGACCAACTGACGAGGACTTTAAAAATCCTCCTACACTTCGTGCTCTGCAAGACCCGGGAGGGTGATCACTTAATTCTTTTACAATATTTACACTATTATCATAAACAACATTAAAAAAAATAGACAATCTCATTTAATAGCTCAACATAATAGGATAATACTGAATAGAATTGGTTGATCATCAGTAATATCAACTATTTGGAGCATGAGATAACTACAACACCTAGGGGTTTAAAATGATTTTTAATTTTGAAGATTGTTTCTGAGATGAACTAAGCTGCAAGATAAATTAGTGCCTAATTCTAGGCCATGGAGTCAATCACATAAAAAGAACTTATCAACAAATGACATTCAACCAGTGGATTTAAATTGTTAATGCCTTGCATCAACTGTTAGTGTCTTACACCAACAATCCCACTCCTACTATCAATCAAACTCTCCTTACCAAATCCAACCTACACAACTAGAATCACTGTTATCTGCTCAAAGTATTTAACCATTTCTTTGAAATAGACCCATAAACAAATAACACAATCTCATGAAATTTGAGATAACAAACTCAAAGATACTTTGTATTATTGAATTCATATGATTAAACTATACAACTATGTAGAAAATTTAAAGATATTCATGAATGTGCAAACACTTTGAAGACATTCATGATTTATTTGTAGAAACTGGCTGTATTTTCTCATAAAATCAGAAATTACAGCTTATAGACTCAATATGACTCAAAATTTACAATTCTCTATCTACCCCAGCCTCATACAAAACCCCAGAACCAAAACTCAATCTCCGAGCCTAAATAATGAGAAGAGAAGAGAATATAAAGAAAAGAGAAGCTTCAGAAGAATCCCTAAAACTGATCGGGAAATTCCATCTGGAATCTCAATTCACCATTGATCAACAACAAAAAAGCATCTCTCCTCTCTCTACAACAAACTTTGTCTCCAAATCTTCCTTTGTCGTTAGTTGTTCTTCAACAGAAAAAATGTCCATGTGAAAATCTCTTCATTTTACCCAGCTGTGAAATTCCCGTGAAAACTCTACCTCTGGCCTTTTATTGTGGTTGTATCTTATTTTATACACCTCTAGTGAATAAAATATTTCATGGTGAACATTCCATTTACATTATCAAATATTCCCTTTTCATGGAATTTCATGTGCATACCATGTTTTAAACATTTCACCTGGTAGGTAAAACTATTTAAAATTGTTCCCCTTTTAAACATTTCATGGGCTCGCTTCATTTCTTTGGTTTAACAATTTCCCCATACGTTACAATATTTCATGTTTGAAATATTTTATCACTTTGCTTTTTAAATAAGACTATGTGAAATATTTTATCTAGCAAAGTTTTTTTTTTTATTTGGGGCCCACCACACACTCTCCCTAAAGTTTTCAAAAAACTTTTCATGGGAAAACAAAAAGCATTTGAATCATTAAAATATTGGGCTTCCTTTAAAACCTTCACCCGTGCACAAGACTTCTCCCAGGGCCACCACTGCCACGTGGCACATTTTCGCCATCTTGCGATGAATAAAGAGTGAGCATGTTTTCATTGCGATTTGGCAGGCAGTGTCTGAGATTTGACTGGGTTTATATCTTCATTTTTTTGTCGTCGATCTCATCTCTTGCATCTTTCACTTTATGTTTTAAATCTTTCATTTAAAACATTCTCTTATTTTCATGTGATTTTAATAATCATGATTTTACTAGGTAACACTTTACCTATTTACATTTTAATGAATATACCTTACCAACTGAGTAAAATATTTTATTTACTTCTTTCACATTACTTTTGTGCATTCTTCATTTTACCATTTAAAATGGTAAAGACCCCATTTCAAAGGAAAACACTACACCAGGAAAAAATTATTTTACCCATGTGATCCCTTATTTTACTCCCCAGGAAAAGAGAATACATTTAAATTTAATGAATGGGCCCACTTCATATGCACTCTCGCCAACACTTAAAACTCACAAGTCACGGGCACATCTTAACCTTTTAAAATTTTGCTTTAAAAAAAAGCAAATGAGCACTATAAAATTAAATCATCGACCCCCTTTTGCTTTAAATTTTAGACAAAATTCCTTTTGACCATATTAAAAGCAAATTAAAACCCGCACATTCCATTCTTCCTGGGACCCATGTGCCACATGTCATCATCCCGTCATCTCATGATAAATAAAGAGTGAGCATGTTGGAACCACGATATAGCGGGTGATAGTGGAGATCCCGCTAGTGTGTGTCTTCATTTTTCTCCATCGTTGATTTCCTTTGACCTATTTCATCTCACATTTTTTCCCTAATATTTTTGCATTTGCTCGAGCTATGCTCGAAAGTCTACCCCACTCATGGCGGCATCACTAATCTCAAATAGTGTGTGGCTTTTAATCTACATTTTCCTGAGAGTTTCTAACTTTCAACACATTCATTTAACATCTTGTGACCATGGCGTGCACGAGCTATCTCATTTACTGTGTTATGATGGATACAGATACCCTCATTCTAGGCAGGGCTTATCCTTTATATTTGCTTGGAACTTCATAGATTTTTTATTGCTTCCAGTTACCATGTTTTGATGGGTACGCATTTTGCAATAGGGAACACTTCAATGCCTGTGCACCTTCAAATATGAAGATAGAGTGCTTTCAACAAAACTATCTTGTTCGTAGCAATGTGGAGTTCAACATTTCCATCTTGTACATTTACTCCTTTTTCTGGCATTTCTTGGCTTGAGGTTTTGTTTTAGTCTTCAACAAATCACTATGTGGTGTCTTCCTCTTTGTGCACTATTGGATTTCCATGCCCTATTCCATGTGCTACCATTCATTTCATGCTACCACACCCTTGTTTGTTGATTCATGGTAGCATGATGTGTGAAGGATGCCTCCTCATAGCATTCCCCTCTCTTCATTTGTTATGGCATTATGCTTGTTCTTCAATGATTTGAGCTTCTTTGGCTTTGGATGGGCATGAACCAAATACATTTTCTTGAATGTCACTAGAGCTCCTTATCAAACTACTGGGTATGTAACCTACAACCAAGTGCATTTGAGTGAAAGTTTCTTAAGCCTTTAAAAATCCATCTTGTTTGTACCCTATTTCCTCTGTACAACAGGCGCAGTGGAATGGCCATATATCTACCATTCATGCTATCGAATCTCAGCTCCATTTGTCCTATCCTTCACACAAAAGCTCCCTCTATTAGCTGCGTTGACTTGAGAGTTTCTAAAATCCCTTTCAACAAATGCATTTTCTTAGAGGTTTTGAGGGTTTTTAACACTTTCATTTTCTGCTTTGTGCCAATGCGTGCCCTCCATAATTCTCCTTTGGTGCAAGCAATGGAAAGTGTTTGGAATACTTTGAAAGTTTCTCAAGCATTCTCAACAAATGCATTGTGTCTTGTAGCTAGCGCCTCCTTTGTAGATTGATGCCCCTCCTATTGTTGATGGCACCCTTGTGTTTTGTTTGAAACCTCATCCACAAGTTTTCTTTTCTGCACTTTCACCATACAGACTTGAGCTAAAATAGAGGCCAAGATTGAACACCAAGGGAGAATATTCAAGCATTCCTCAATCATTTTCTACAAATAAAATCCACCAAGTCAACCTTATAGTGTTAGCATGATGGATGTTCCCTCATCTCCCCATATGCAACATGGGGCCTCTGCAAGTCTTTATCTTATATTCCCTTAAAATGTTTGTTCTACTCCAGAAACTATGACTATACTCAATCATATGCCACTAGGCTCACATAAGATATTTGAAGTAATATCCACAATGTCCCCAACAATTCCAAGCTTATACAACCACATTTTAGGGGGTCTTAATAATGATCAATTTATGTGAAGATTTTCCTTGTTTTTTAACTTTAGCCTCATGTGGTTGTTATCAACATCTTCACTCTTATAAAATAGCCCTATTATCCTTTGTTTATCTTCAATAGAGGACATGATGTTATAAGAAGTAAACATTCTTATTTCCACCCTGTGGTTATGCTCAATACAAAGAAATGGACCAACACTATACACACTTTCCCACTTTCAAGTAAGTGAGTATCTTGTTAGTGCAAGACACAGACTTCCCTTTTTGCTACATATGCGGATACAAAGCCAAATGCATATTTAGCTATTTCATATTCATTTATAGCTTCAAAAGGCTCTTCCCATATATAATCAATCTTCTACATGCATCTTTCCTCTGGGAGAAATGAAAATTTATGGTATAGCTCATCCTGTTGCCTTATATGATCCAATTGGGTAACACATTCCTAATATTGTGTTATTCATGTCGGGTCCACTTGTGGGCCCGACTAAAAAAAATCATTTTCAAACAACTTTCAAGCTCAAATTAACTTGTGACAACTTTAGAGTGTTTCTGGAGTGAAAACACAAAATGGGTTTTCATCAGAATTTACCTTTCAGGCACTTTGGAAAATGGTGCAAACTGGCCAAATTGGCCCTAGAATCGCCTCCGAAAACTGGTCAAACGACCTCTTGGAGCAATAAAAACTTACAAGAATTTAGAAATTCGGTCCAAGAATGCAATGCAAAAGATGGATCTAAGAAATAAATCATGAGGAAAAATTTATTAACTGTCAAAGTTGCTTACTCGAACTTTCTGCAACAAACAATTGTTCTAAACAAATTAAAACTCAAGAGATCACCTGGTTGCAAAAATGTCAAACAACTCCTGGTGAGCTACCACTAGACACAGTGGATCATTGTGGTATAGTGAACATGTGTGGAGGATGGCTTGGCTTGAATCATCATCATGCATGAAATATTGAAGGTCAAATTTGACCTCTCTAAAATGTTGTTAGGAATGCAGATTCAAAACTAAATAAATTACATTTGTTTTTGACCTACTAAAAATAGAAAATCAAGTCATAAGGCTCTGAAAACTGACATGCAAGCTCATCTTGGTATGAAGAATGCAAAACAACAATCATCTTGACTTAACAGTCATTTGGTTGCAAAATGCAAGCTCAAATGGGAGGCTACTTTGTAAAACTAAAAGTTTGCAAACTACATAAAAGCACTAAAACCCTCCAGCTTCACTTTTCAAAACCTTGACAAAACTCATTATGGGAAGCTAAAAACTGACATGCATGTTTACATAGGACATATGAGTGTGTCTACAAAAGGATTTTTCTTAGAAATTAACAGGCATGAAATTATGACCCTCCAAAGTAGGTCATTCAAGCATATTCATCAGGTGCACTTCTTAAAGTGCAGAGGCAAATTTTTTGATATGGGCACTTCAAATTTGCAAAATTTGAGAGTTCCAATAGTGGCTCCGACTAGGGATGTATGCCCCCTGTGGGCATAGCAAGATTCCAGATCTCTGGGGAGTAGACCAAAAACTGAATCCATCAGGTGTCCTTCAAACTACTCCTTCATTCAACTTTATTTTTCAACTTCATCTGGTGACACTAGGCCACCAAATGAAAAAAGGGGAGTCAAAATTTACCTCTGTCAAACACAATTATGTAAAAAGAACTGATCCCCCTCAACTCATGCTTGCCTCTATCAAACCATAACAACATAGGTGATTGCACCCCTGTAAACACAAGCATCAAGCTACTTTCATGCAAGTGAAAATTTGCTCTTTTTTCAACTTTGTCATCAATTGGAAACCAAATCAAATAGGCCACCTCATTGCCACTTTCATCATTCTTTGATTTTGTATCCAGTGGAAATATTTAAAAATGGGGATCAAGACGATATGAAAGCACAATCTGACCACAACCATTTTCCTGATTGAGCATGTTCGTACCTCTCAACAGGCCATCATATACAACATCATCAACATGTTCATAATCCTTGTACATTTGAAAGTCAGGGACACTTTCAAAATGTTGATTATTATGTGGTAAAAATGGATCACATTCATCATTTACATCATTCTCAAGCTAAAAACAACTTGCTTCAATGTTCTGGACATTGCCACATTCTATGAGAACTCCTTCTAGCTAACAAAAGTAGCACTCACAATATGCCTTGTGGCTAGAACTATCAAGTTCAATATGATCATTATTTTGCATGTCAAAGGTGAAATTATCAGAAGGAATCACCAAAAGATCTGACATATTATGCAAACTATTTCCAAGTGTATGTGAAGAGATACACTCATAAATTGACACACTTTGTATTTGTTCTTCATCATGCTGGTAGTGAGAATCATCAGAAATTTTTGAATCATCATCATCTATTGTCATATTGTCATCTTCTGAGCATAAGGCATCAACCTTTTCAATATCACAAGCTTGCTCAACAACAAGCAATTCTGGTTCAAAATCATTATTTGATTTCTCATTGAAATCAACCTCTACATCCACATGAAAAGACTCATGGCTAGGCTCATTCAAGTCAACAAACAAAGACTTGTTTAAATCTGCATCAAAGTTTTCAAAACTTAGCTCATTAGATGCACAATCCTCATAGTCATCTGCTACTTCAAACTCATCAAAATAGATCTCTGAGTTTGCATCAACATGCTCACTTTCATAATCATCATACATTGCATCATTGCAATCATATAGTTGCTTGTCTTCATCCTTATTATTATCATCATGATCAGTTGGTTCATCATTAGAAGGAGAATCAAAGAAACTTCCATCAGACCTCTCATCTTGAAGGTCATCATCACTGTCAAAGACAAAAGATGCATATTCATTGGTCAATAGATCTGAGATTTGTTCACAACTTAATAGATCATTGTTCTGATCTATTCCTTCAACTATTTTCTCTTCTTGATCTTCACTTGAATTGGATACATTATCAAATTGCAAATTAGGGTATACCAAAACATCATCATCATCAAAGTCTGAAAACTCAATGGCTTGATCATAAACAAGGTCCTCCCAATCATAGGAGGTTGAATTGTTAACAACATTGTCAGGAACATGGTCACAATCTATCATAGAGAATAGACCATCCACTTGTCCATCCTTACTCATGACTAGGCTGTCATAACAACAATCCACATCTCTTTGTATTTCAACAATGGACTGGATGTCCTCATTGAGTTTGTCATTTACATCCTCTTGAGGGAAGACATAAACATCTTCTCTATCAAATTGAAAACCATCAATGGTTTCGTCATTGCAACTGCTTGTAGTTGATCTTTCAAACTAAAGTTCATCACATACTCTGTCACTTGCAACTGGTAAACTGATGTTCTCAAGAGAATTCCCTGAGTCAGCAAATTCAAATGTCTTATCATGGAGATTTATACCAAAGCTACATTCAACCCTTGTAGGATTGACATGGTCAGTTCTATTACAACATTGTTGATTGCACTTCTCTTCTTCAAAGAATAAGTACAACTGATATCTTTCATCATGTTCTTGGCTCGGAAGACTCAGCTGTTGATTCTCAGTTTGGTATACTTCTTCTATAAGTTGTTCATTAACAACTTTCTCATCATCTGATGATGCATCTTTTTCATCTTCTACCTTCTCAACTATGCACTTGTTTGAAGACCTTTGATCGTTCACATTCACACAATTGCTGATTTCATCAGCATGTTTACTGACAATTGAAGACAACAAGCACTACATATATTCATTCCTCTGCTTCTCCAAACTATCCAGGACTATGTAAGCCATCTGCATACTCAATATTTCAAACTCTTTTAACAATGCACTAGATCCTTCTTCATAAGCTTCAAAATACATATGAATACAATATGATGTACTAGGTCTAAAATTGTCTAGGATTAGTGACAAGGAAGCAGAAAATCTATGACTGAAATCAACACTTGACTCTTCATCTTGTTTCTTGATCTACTTTAACCTTATGACAAGGTCATAGGGATCTCTCGCAAACTCTTTTCTATAAGCAATCACCAATTTATCCCAGCAAGGAAATGACTTCTCAGGGAACTTTAGATACCAACCCCTAGCTTGTGCTTCAAAAGATCTATCAAAGAATCTCATCCACATATCCTAATATTCAAATGAGTGTTTCTCCATGAAACTGGAAATTTTTTTGACATGTGCATTTCCTTCACAAACATTATTTCCATCAAATCTAGGCATCTTCTTGTAGACTTGAGCTAGAATACTTTGAATTTTGTAATCAACCAATCAAAAATATAACTGAGCATACAATGGATCAAAGGAATTCACAAATGGTGCAACAATTTGGCAAGTAGATACAATATGATTGTCTCTTAACCGGGCTTGTTGAAACATCAGGTGTCTTTCATCCATTTCCCTAAGTCCCCTTTCAAACACTACTTTCCATTCAGGCCTTATCTTATGCTTATGCAATCTTGTGTTCTTACACTTTGGGGTCTCAAATGAATGAAGATTATCAAACTTCTAACACTTCTTAACAAGTTGTCTCAAAGTGTCTACAAGCATGGCTATCTTATGATCCATAGATATTACAATTCAAGGCTCTCTAATTACGCATAATTACAATCATGACCATATGAGGGATTACAATGACAATTAATGAAATAATGACAACCTGGACTTGAAAGGTATGACAATACAAATGGATGGAAATCCTTAAGATGTACAATACATTCTAACCATCCAAATTAGCAAAGATTTGAGAAATAGACAAAATTATTTCAATGGAATTGCAATTACATTCAATAGATCCAGCAAATGGAAGTGTGCAAACTTAAATTCACTATTCTTTCCCTCTGGTAGTGCTAAATCACTAAATAGGGAACCAAAATTTCTTTCTAAGAAGTTCAAATGGATGAAGAAAATGTGGAAACATTGCCACTGCTGCAATTTTTTTGGAAATATTGTAGATCTGGAACTGTATTCTTTAAATCTTCAACAGGTTTTTCTGACAAAGTCACCACCTCTCTTCAAAGAGGAATGAACTTTGAACAGCAGGAAGTTCTTTCACATGTTATTTTCTTTCTGAGTTCCTTTCACCAGCAGAGCACCATAGATCTTGAAATTAATTAGGTTCACTGCAACAATTATCTTTCTCCAAGCGTGAGATCCTTCAAGATTTGAACTAAATTCAAAATGGAAAACAATAATGACTCTCTAACTAAGCAGTCTACACTTGGAGATTCAAAGTTATCCCAAGTAGAGTCACCATTTTGTTGGTTTGTTTTATTGTAACTAGGTTGGTCTTCTAATCTACCTATGGAATTTCCAATTCCAATCAAGGGAAGCTTGAAGGACCTGGACCAACTGATGAGGATTTTAAAGACCTCCTACGCTTTGGGCTTTGCAAGACCCAGGAGGGTGATCCCTTAATGTGTTTACAACCTCTGCATCATTATCATAAACAAAATTAACATAAAATAGATAATCTAATTTAATAGCTCAACACAATAGGATAATATCGAATAGAATTGGCTGTTCATTGATAATATCAACTATTTGGAGCATGAGATAACTACAACATAGGGATTTAAAAGGATTTTGAATTTATAAAAATTTTCTGAGATGCACTAAGCTGCAAGATAAACCAGTGCCTAATTCTGAGCCATGGAGTCAAACACATAAAAAGGACTCATCAGCAAATGACATTCATCCAGTGGATTTAAATTGTTAATGTCTTGCATGAACTTTTAGTGTCTTACACCAACAATCCCACTCCTATTATCACTCAAATTCTCCTTACCAAATCCAACCTACAAACTTGAAATCATTGTTATATGCTCAAAGCATTAAACCATTTCCTTGAAATAGACCCATAAACAAATAACACAATCTCATGAAATTTGAGATGAAAAACTCAAAGATACTTTGTATTATTGAATTCATATGATTAAATTGTACAAGTATGGAGACAATTTGAAGATATTCATGAATGTGCAAACAATTTGAACACATTCATGATTTATTTGCACAAACTGGTTGTATTCACTCATAAAATCAGAAACTATAGCTTACGGACTCAAGATGACTTAGAATTTACAATTCTCTATCTACCCCAGCCTCATACAAAACCCCAGAACCAAAACTTAATCACCGAACCTGAATAATGAGAAGAGAAGAGAATATAAAGAAAAGAGAAGCTTTAGAAGAATCCCTAAAACTGATCAGGAAATGCCATATGGAATCTCAATTCACCATTGATCAACAACAGAAAAGCCTCTCTCCTCTCTCTACAACAAACTTTGTCTCCAAATCTTCCTTTGTCGTTGGTTGTTCTTCAATAGAAAAAATGTCCATGTGAAAATCTCTTCATTTTACCCAGCTATGAAATTCCTGTGAAAACTCGCCCTCTGCCCTTTTATTGTGGCTATATCTTATTTTACTCACCTCTAGTGAATAAAATATTTCATGGTGAACATTCCATTTACATTATCAAATATTCCCTTTTCCTGGA
Source organism: Sequoia sempervirens (assembly GCA_007258455.2). Taxonomy (NCBI): domain Eukaryota; kingdom Viridiplantae; phylum Streptophyta; class Pinopsida; order Cupressales; family Cupressaceae; genus Sequoia; species Sequoia sempervirens. The sequence goes on along the minus strand of VDFB02256132.1, from coordinate 165,074,745 downwards.
ATTTCATGTGCATACCATGTTTTAAACATTTCACTTGGCAGGTAAAACTATTTAAAATTCTTTCCCTTTTAAACATTTAATGTGCCCGCTTCATTTCTTTCGTTTAACAATTTCCCCATGTGTTACAATATTTCATGTTTGAAATATTTTATCACTTTTCTTTTTAAATAAGACTATGTGAAATATTTTATCGAGCAATGTTTTTTTTTATTTGGGGCCCACCACACACTCTCCCTAAAGTTTTCAAAAAAAATTCACGGGAAAACAAAAAGTATTTGAATCATTAAAATATTGGGCTTCCTTTAAAACCTTCACCTCTGCACAAGACTTCTCCTGGGGCTGCCACTACCACGTGGCATATTTTCGCAATCTCGTAATGAATAAAGAGTGAGCATGTTTTCATTGTGATTTGGCGGGCAATGGCTAAGATTTGATTGGGTTTATATCTTCATTTGTCTGTTGTCAATCTCATCTCTTGTATCTTTCACTTTATGTTTTAAATCTTTCATTTAAAACATTCTCTCATTCTCATGTGCCTTTTATAATCTACATTTTACTAGGCAACACTTTACCCATTTACATTTTAATGAATATACCTTACCAACTGAGTAAAATATTTACTCTGCTCTAGCAAATACTATTTACTTCTTTCACATTGCTTTTGTGCATTCTTCATTTTACCATTTAAAATGGTAAAGACCCCATTTCAAAGGAAAAAACTACACCAGGAAAATTTTATTTTACCCATGTGAGCCCTTATTTTACTCCCCAACAAAAGAGAATACATTTAAATTTAATGAACGGGCCCACTTCATATGCACTCTCGCAACATTTAAAACTCACAAGTCATGGGCACATCTTAACCTTTTAAAAAAATTCTTTAAGAAAAATGCAAATGAGCACTATAAAATTAAATCATCAGCCCCCTTTTGCTTTAAATTTCAGACAAAATTCCTTTTGACCATACTAAAAGAAAATTAAAATCCACACATTCCATTCTTCTGGGAACCCATGTGCCACATGTCATCGTCCTGCCATCTTGCTATAAATAAAGAGTGAGCATGTTGGAACCGCGATATAGCGGGAGATCTCGCTGCTCTATGTCTTCATTTTTCTCCATCGTTGATTTCCTTTGACCTATTTCATCTCACATTTTTTCCCTAATCTTTTTGCATTTGCTCGAGCTTTGCTCGAAGCTCCACCCCACTCATGGCAGCATCACTATTCTCAACTGGTGTGTGGATTTTAATCTACATTTTCCTGAGAGTTTCAGACTTTCAACACATTCATTTAGCGTCATGTGACCATTGCATGCACGAGTTGTCTCGTTTACTGTGTAATGATGGATGCAAATTTTCTCATTCCAGGCAATGCTTATCCTCTGTATTTTCTTGGAACTTCATATATTTTTTATTGCTTCCAGTTACCATGTTTTGATGGGTACGCGTTTTGCAATAGGGAACACTTCAATGCCTATGCACCTTCAGATATGAAGCTATAGTTCTTTCAACAAAATTTTCTTGTTCGTAGCAATGTGGAGTTCAAAATTTCTATCTTGTACATTTATTCCTTTGTCTAGAATTTCTTGGCTTGAGGTTTTTTTTTAGTCTTCAACAAATCACTGTGTGGTGTATTCCCCTTTGTGCATTGTTGGATTTCCACGCCCTATTCCATGCGCTGCCATTCATTTCATGCTACCGCACCCTTGTTTGTTGATTCATGGCAGCGCCATCTATGAAGGCTACCTCCTCATAGTGTGCCCCTCTATTCATTTGTGATGGAATTTTTCTTGTTCTTCAATGATTCAAGCTTCTTTGGCTTTGGATGGGCACGAGCCAAATACATTTGCTTGAAAGTCACTAGACCTCCAGGTTATCAAACTACTAGGTGTGTAACCTACATCCAAGTGCATTTGAGTGAAAGTTTCTTAAGCCTTTAAAAATCCATCTTTTTGGTACCCTACTTCCTCTTTGCAACAGGTATGGTGGAATGGCCATATATCTACCATTCATGCTATCGAATCTCAGCTCCATTTGTCCTATCCTTCACACAAAGACTTCCTCTCTTAGCTACGTTGACTTGAGAGTTTCTAAAAGCCCTTTCAACAAATGCATTTTCTTAGAGGTTCTGAGGGTTTTTAACACTTTCATTTTCTGCTTTGTGCCAATGTGTTCCCTCCATAATTCTCCTTTGGTGTGGGCTATGGAAAGTGTTTCAAATACTTTGAAAGTTTCACAAGCATTTTCAACAAATGCACTGTGTCTTGTAGCTAGCGCCTCCTTTGTAGATTGATGCCCCTCCTATTGCTGATGGCACCCTTGTGTTTTGTTTGAGTCCTCATCTACAAGTTTTCTTTTTTGCACTTTCACCATACAGACGCGAGCTAAAATACAGGCCAAGATTGAACACCAAGGGAGAATATTCAAGCATTTGTCAATCATTTTCTACAAATACAATTTTCCAAGTCAACCTTATAGTGTTAGCATGATGGATGTTCCCTCATCTCCCCATATGCAACATGGGGCATCTACAAGTCTTTATCTTATATTGCCTTAAAATGTTTGTTTTTCTCCAGAAACTGTGACTATATTCAATCATATGCCACCAAGCTCACATAAGATATTTGAAGTAATATCCACAATGTCCCCAACAATTCCAAGCTTATACAACCACATTTTAGGGGGTCTTAATAATGATCAATTTATGTGAATATTTTCCTTGTTTTTTAACTTTAGCCTCATGTGGCGTTTATCAACATATTCACTCTTATAAAATAGCGCTATTATCCTTTGTTTATCTTCAACAGAGGACATGATGTTATAAGAAGTAAACATTCTTATTTCCACCCCGTGGTTATGCTCAATACAAAGAAATGGACCAACACTATACACACTTTCCCACTTTCAAGTAAGTGAGTATCTTGTTAGTGCAAGACCCAGACTTCCCTTTCTGTTGCATATGTGGATACAAAGCCAAATACATATTTTGCTATTTCATATTCATGTATAGCTTCAAAAGGCTCTTCCCATGTATAATCAATCTTCTAATCATCTTTCCTCTAGGAGAAATGAAAATTTATGGTATAGCTCATCGTGTTGCCTTACATGATCCAGTTGATTAACACATTCCTAATATTGTGTTATTCATGTCGGGTCCACTTGTAGGACCGACTAAAAAAAAATCTTTTTCAAACAACTTTCAGGATCAAATTAACTTCTGACAGCTTCAGAGTGTTTCTGGAGTGAAAACACGAAATGGGTTTTCATCAGAATTTACCTTTTAGGCACTTTGGAGAATGGTTCAAACTGGCCAAATTCGCCCTGGAATCACCTCTGAAAACTAGTCAAACGACCTTTTGGAGCAATAAAAAATTGCAGGCATGTAGACATTCAGTCCAAGAATGTAATACAAAGGACAGATAAGAGAAATCAATCACAAGGAAAAAGTTATTAACTGTCAAAGTTGCTTACTCGAACTTTCTGCAACAAAGAACTATTTTGATCCAATTAAAACTCAAGAGATCACCTCATTGTAAAAATTTCAAAACAACTCATGGCGAGCTGCCACTGGACACAGTGGATCATTGTGTTATAGTGAACACGTGTGCAGGAGGGCTTGGCTTGAATCATCATCATGCACGAAATATTGAAGGTCGAATTTGACCTCTCTGAAATGCTGTCAGGAATACAGATTTAAAACTAAATAAATTACATTTGTTTTTGACCTACTAAAAATAGAAAATCAAGTAATAAGGCTCTGAAAACTGACATGTGAGCTCATCTTGGTATGGAGAATGCAGAACAACAATCATTTTGACTTAACAGTCATCTGGTTGCAAAATGTAAGCTCAAACGGGAGGCTACTTTATAAAACTGAAAGTTTGCAAACTGCATAAAAGCACCAAAACCCTTTAGCTTCACTTTTTGAAACTTTGACAAAACTCATTGTGGGAAGCTGAAAAATTACATGCACGTTCACATAGGACACATGAGTTTGTCTGCAAAAGGATTTTGCTTGGAAATCAACAGGCATCAAATTATGACCCTCCAAAGTAGGTCATTCAGGCATATTCATCAGGTGCACTTCTGAAAGTGCAGAGGCAAAATTTCACAGTGCCTACAGGGTAAAATAAAAAAGGGGTAATTGGGGGTTGTAGAAGGTGGCTCCATTAGTGCAAATTGTGGCTCCAAATAATATATTTTGTTTTCAGAGTTGATTTTGTTGTAATTGTGGATTGAGGATTGCTAGTGTGGGTCGATTACACTTGATCCATGATGAATCAAAGCATAATTTAGCCACTAAACATCAACCTCAAACAAGATTGTTCAAATTGAAAGTTAATCTAAGCATTTATTGAAACTAAAAATTGCAAACTATGAGAACTATTAAATGTCTACTCTAACCCATTTGAAACTTATCTCATTTTGGAATTGGTGTCATGTTGATGTGGAACAATGAACCTTTCCCAATCTCATGATTTGTGATCCTATTTCAATCGATTCTATGAAAGAGAATCAATGAAACCATTGTCATAAATGGATGAAAACCTGATTTATGCTAAATTAAACATTATGCAAACTAAATTAACATGACTTTATGCTAAAATTGACCGAACTATGCAATTTCTAAGCTAATTTAAGCTAATTCTAAGATAAAATATGGAAAACCTAATTTATAAACAAGTTAAGATGGATGCATGGAAGCCATTAATGGAAGATTGAAGCTATTCTGCAACTAAAACTAAACTAAAATAAGCTAAAAGTGAGTAAAAGTGAGTGTGGGAGTGAATTCAACAACATAAGTTTGCAATTGAAAGATGGATCCCTTTGTCTCCAAATAGTGTCCTATTTATAGGAGAGCAAATGAGAAATGGAGGGTTGAGATCAAAAAGGTTAATCAATGGTCAAGAATGGAGGAAACAGGAGGCATGGATCATTTTTTCTCATCAACAAGTGAGAATGCAAGATGAGACTTAATCAAGGGTTCCCATTTGTTCCAAAAAAACACACTTTGACCTACACACACAAGTCACCAGGTAACTTGCTCAATAAGTCACAAGTTTAGCTTGCTCAAGAAGCCAAGTGAGAATATCCCTTTTTCAAATGATTGGAGGAGAGAGAATATTTTTTGCAATATTCATGGGTGAGGAAATAGATATTTTACTAATTAAAACAAAGTTTAATTATGCAAAAGGGGAGGGAATATTCCATGGGAATATTCCCCTTTTGGAAGAAAATTAGATTAATTGTTAATTAAACAAGGTTTAATCATACAATTAGGGATTTAGAGGAATAAAGTGATTTTCATTAAATTAAATGATTAAATGAAAGGGGGAAAGGTGATATGACATTTAATTAAACAACTTAGGGTTATTTAATTAAATAAGATGACTTAGGGAATTAAATTAAATAGTTTGATTTGTTTAATTTAATAGGATGAAATGCTAGTATGAAAGGGGGTGAATTAAACCAATTGAGTTAATGAGGTTAATGGATACAAATGATGTAATTAATTAAATAGATAGGTTAATTTAATTAATCAAGTGAAAAGACAATGGGTTTCAAGATGAAATGATGTTAGTTAGACAATGTGATCCATCAAGACATTTTTTAAGTGTCTACATTTCTCCCCTCTTTGAAGCAATGTACTCATTGCATTGGTTCAAAGACTGATATTGATTTTGATGTTGATGATGAAGAAATGGGTATCGATGATCTTTTTGAGATGTTTATAGCAAAGCTAAAGTTGATTGATTTGATTGATTGATTGATTGATAACATTGTTGATGATTCACAACAATTCAAGGATTGTGTTGAATACCACAAGGATTCATAGGGAAAGATATATCCCCATGATGATTGATTTGATAGATTTATTAAGACTTGATAGCAAGGCTAGGAACAAATTATGCTAAATAATTTTCTATTGATATGATTGAAAGATGGTTGGTTGCCCCCTCGAGAGATCGATCAGAGAATAAAGTGTTTTGATTGGGCTCACGATAGGTGAAAATCAGACTTATGCTTAAGATGCTTGAGATTTTAGGAAGCTTTTGAATCAAAGAGCTGCAACTTTTCAAGTTGTTGAGCTGAAGATGATATAGATTCCCCACTATGCCCTAGCGAAAGAGGGATTTTTAGTAAAGAGGATGAAAAATAGTTCTTGGAAAGCTTAGATGTTGATGTAGAAAGATTTTATGATGTATAGACAGTCACTGACTATAGGTAGCCTCATGTATATTTTGATTTAGATCACGTAGATTTGATGCTTAGATAGAAATGTTAGTAAGATAGAAGAATAAGAAGAATAAGATGGATGAATTGACCATTGATTTTGATCATTGCTTCAAAAGATCCAACAAGTCTATGATCCACCGAGACTTTATTAGAGATGGTGATGAGACAATGCAGGATGAATGCAAGATGATGAGTTGCTTACTTTTTGGGATTGGGATTTTATATCATTCCTTATTGTTTGATATAACACATAGACATGATGCATCAAGGTATTGATAACAAGGAAAACATTTTATCTAGTGTAATGGATTTTGACTCTAAAAATAGATAGGATAGTTCTTGTTCACATCTTGACATATGAAAACCTCATTGTAATGTAAGTTATAAACTTAGAATATATTGGACCAAAGCATACACAATAGTCAACAACATAGTCCAAACAACCTTCCTACACACAACTAAGCAAGTATATGCCAAGATTATTTTATAAGAGTATCCACAAGCATAGAAAATGAAAGATCATGATCATTTCCCCATTTATTTCTCTCTAAATAGTTTTGATAGACATCACTAAGAGGTCCTTAGAATGAGTCATTAAGATAAATCATAAGAAAAGATCAAAGAAAAACATTCAGTGTTATCTATATCTCTTGCCTAGTTTAATTTTAGCTAAGGTGATTTCTAATACTGATGTCCATCACAGGAAGGATACATCCTACGACATGTTGATCAGATGGTTTGATGTTAAGATGATGATGATAATGATAATTCATTGATATAAACCCCATTGACATATTTAGCTATGATATAGACTTTAGATTTTGACACTTAGGTTCTCACTTTATCATTTGCTATACTTGTTTTCTATTTGTTTTTCCAAAGGGTGAAGGTGGCGATTGATTTATCATGGGTGAAAGCTATTACGAGTGAAAGCAAGATGGGATGGATGATTTGGAATTTTTTTGGAATATTTCAATTTTTTTAACATTTTGAAATGTTTTGAGGTTTTTTTTGGTCCTTTTGAAATTTTATGCGAATGTTTATATTTTCTAAGATACTTGAGGCTTTTTAGGTCTTTTGAATGTTTTCTAATGTTTTTCGATTTTTAAGTTTCCAATGTTTCTGTGTTTTTTGAATATTTAGATGTTTTGGGGTTTTTGAGAGTTACCTGGATGTTTAGGGATTTTATGAGTATTTGGATGTTTTAGGGATTTTCTAAGTTATCTAGATGTTTTGGGGTTTTCAAGAGTATTTGGATGTTTAGGGATTTTTGAGAGTTAGCTGGATGTTTTGGAATTTTTTGAGTTATCTGGATGCTTTTGTGTTTTCAAGAGTTTTCTAACTAAGAACTTAACCTAAAAACCTATCATAGGGGCCTTGGGGGCTAATCAAAGATAAGTATTCCAAATGTTATACACACATATACCACATAGTTTGACTGACCTGACTTATTAACAAGATGAGAAATGCACAGGTGATAGAATGTTAGTTTATTATGGGAAGCTCCTAAAAGACTGACCTAGGGTGTCTTAGGGGCACATCAATGATGGCCTTGCCTACGTTCAAGCTCAAAGAAAATGTAGTTTGACAAGGGTATTGCTTTTTGTATTTTTGATGTTTGACCTTTTTTAGGGTTCTTGATGTGTTTTAGATTTTTTGGATTTTTCCTTTACAATTTTTCAAATGTTTTTGGATTTTAGTTGTATAGGATTTTGAAAATGTTTTGAATTTTTTGATGAATGTTTTTGCTATTTTCTATAATATTTTGAGGTAAACGATACCTAGACCATGATGTTGATGTCATGCTATGAGATAAAAGACATGGATCAAGAGTTATTTGAAAACAAGAGTGCAATAACCTACCCCAAGCATCTAGAAATTCTTCATAATGCAATGGACAACCAAGATAGGTAATGTATATGTGAAGAGTTCAATAGAGTTTATCATGCTAGATATGGGCTATTGAACTTCATGAGATAAATGGTAAATAACCTGTCAAAAAAAAATTCATGAGTAGAGTTGAAGTATACATTGAATCTTTGTCAAGATCAAGATAAAGTAGAATATCTAGATGAATTTGGATTGGATGGATGGAGGGAACACTAGATTTATCATGACAAGAATGAGATGCTTTTTTTCTTAGAAGGATCATATAGATTCTCAATTCTACTCATGATGCTTATTTTCAAGGTTTTCATCATAGTACTTTCCCAAAGTGCCACCATAGTGGTTTTCACTGGAAGAATTTTATTTTTTTTACTATTTTCTTGATTTTTTGATTTTTTCGATTTTTTGGAAGTTTTACCCTCATGTTGAACCACCTAGTGGAATTGATGTAGAGGCCACTATCATAACATTCCATCAATATCCTTTCTGACGATTTTTCTTTTCTAAGATACAAACACTTGGGTGCATTCTTGAAGAATTATAATCCGCCTTGTGGATACTAAAATTAACCTTGTCCATGTGCACACATCATGATAAACTGTGTTTAGAATCCTTGTGATGAAGGTTATCTGCCAACACATGGTCAATGTGAGAATTTAATATCATGAATGGATTGGATAGTGACATGTATGAAGGAATATGAGATGGATTGGTTGATGGTTTGGAACCTTTGACTCTCCAAACTAGGGAAGATGAATGATGATGGGTGTGGATGGAGGTTTTCATGGAATTAGGACCAACCACTGGATATACTTTGTTCCTTGCTTGAGAAGCTTTCTTTTTTATTTGAGGACTCTTTTGATGGATACATTTCCCTTTTTGATTTTTCCCCATAGTTTCTTTGACCAATGGAGTTTTTGAGGGATGATTTTCTTTATTTTTCTTTGGTATTCATTTGTATTTTATTTCTCCTTTTTGCTTTATTGCTTCATTTTCTTTGATGATCTTCACCTCGATTTGATAAGAATTATTATTTTTATGTTGGTCTCAATTTGTGTATGATATGATGGGTGAATGTCAACTCATGATATAGTTAGTTGTAGTGTTGACAACATTTTCATCATAAGGATTATTTATGCCCCATATGTTGATGTTTGTTGTAGATAGGATTGCCCCCAACATTGTGAAGGTATTATCAATACCTAATCATTTTCCTTGATAATGTATCCTCTAATCTATAACAATTGAATATGACTTGTCATGAACATATGATATTGCGATGGGTTCCTACTATTTAGGAATATGATCTATTTTCGTTGGTTCTATGACATTGTATTTTGTTGATACTACTTCAAAAGATGTTGATGCTGACTCAAAAGATGTCAATGATGCAAAATCACTATAAGAATCATGAATCTCAATCTCTTCTTGCTCTTGTGTAGGAATATCAAGAGTGGGAGACTCGTGTCTATGTGTCCATTAGAAAGAAACATCTCAGGAGTGATATTGGGGACATTTTTACAGTTTAAAATGGTTTGGAAGATGTCCCTTAGCTCTTGGTGAAACTCTGGGGATAGGGGTTCTTAATCCTAACTTGATTCAGAATATCTTTTGTTATCCTCAAGAGCCTCCTCTTGATATGATCCTTGGGTGGATGATACATCATTAGTAAAATACTCTTCACAATAGTTTGTGGGTATGGGTGCAACAAGGGATATTTCTGTCTCATTTGGAATTCTTCAACATTGAGTCATATGTGGGAGAGATATCACAATATGATATCCAGTTCATTTCATTATAGTATAAAATAGTGCTAAAAAATGTTGATGGTTTTGGACTTTTTAAAAAAATATTATCTTGATGCATGTATGATTCCTCATGTTGTGATGAATAAATATGTCCTACCATGGTATCATGGATATTGTTTATGATTTTTGAGGTTGATGACTTTCTTGAATTTTTTGCTTTTGTATGGTCAGGCATAGGGTTTGTGTAAATTTTCAAATTTTCATTCCCGTATTTTTGATCGATATGAATGTCTCCTTTTTCAATAAGATCTTCTATTAGATGTTTGAGCCTAAAACAATTTTGTGTGTTATGACCTTTATATCAATGAAATTCATCTTCTCTATATCTGCGAGGTTTGAATTTTGGCTCTTGATAGTTTGAGAAATATGGGAGTGTGCTAAAATTAGGTTGTATCAACCTCTTCAATGCATCCTCCATAGGTTCCCCTAAGGAAGTGAATTGTCATTTAGTAGCACTATTTTTTCTTTGTTGTCCATGTTGGTTGTTTATGGTTTGGATGTTTTCTTGTCTTGGAGTAGTTAAGACCACCTTTGCATCAACAACACCATCACTAGTAACATTATTGTTCCTAGCCCAAAAGTGTTATTTTTTGTTAGAACTAGTGGATGGGTTGTTGTCTCTATATACTCATGTGTTTCCCTATGAGATTAGGGCTCTCTCGATGTTAAGGGCTCTAGGGACAAGCTCATCATAAGAGGTAATGCAATGCATTTTCAAGTGGAAGCATAGATCTAGATCTATATTTTCTATGATAATGACCACTTGTTCATTGGGAAGTGGCAACTTGCTTTTACTAGCTCTTTTTCTCCATTGTTGTAAGAAATTGGAAAAAGATTCCCCTATGTTCTACTTAAGAGTATATAACTCTTTCAAGATTACATCCATGTCAAGATTAAAGGAGAAGTGATCTATGAATTTTTCAATGATTTCCTGAAAAGTTTTGATACCTGGAGGCAATTGAGAAAACCAATCCATGGTAGGACCTATTAAACTTCATGGAAAGAGGGACATCAAATAGGACTCATTATACGCAACCTCCATACACATGATGTTAAATTATCTGATATGGTCCACAAGATTTCCTCTCCCTTTGTATTTATTGAATTTGGTAATTTCAAAGCCAGGAGGGAATGGTACCATTGTGATGTAAATCAATCAAATGGATATGGACATAGATTTTATGTATGAGGCTTCTTTGTCTTTCCCATCTGAAAATCTTGCATTTCTTGTAACAATGCATTAACTTGTGATGCTAGATCATCTTGCGGGATCAGTGGAGGAACATATGTTGGGATGATGGATGGTTTGTATGTTGGATTCTGAAATGATGAGTTTCTGTATGGGGTGTATTGTGGTGTGAGATTCTGTGAAGGTGATTGAGGTGTTGATGTATATGTTCCTAGCATGTTTGTATTAATGATATTTTGTTGAGGGCTATAGTAGAAGCATTGTTTTTGTTGTTGGGCATACTATTGAGCTAGTAAAACTTGTTGTTGTTATGCTTGTTGTTGTTCAGCTTGTCATTACATGGCTAAGGTGGCATGTTGGGCTTGTTGTTGTTGTTGTGCTACTAAGGAAGCTTGTTGGAATTGTTGTTGTTGTGCTACTAAGGGGACTCCTTGAGCTTATTTTTGTTGTGCTACTAAGGTTGCTTGATGTTTTTGTTGTGCTAATAAGGCTACTTGATGTTGTTATTGTGCTACTAATGTTGCTTGATGTTATTATTGTTATTGGATGGCTTGTTGATAAACCTATTGTTCTTGATGTAAAGCTAAGGCATGTGATTGCAATGTAGGATCAATTGATTGTTGAGATATTTTCCATAGGTTTTGGGTGTTTATGTTTTAAGCACATAGCAGATTTTTTATGAGAGATTGAGGGTTCCATTGGTTTAGAATTCCTTGCAAGATAGTGGATTGAGGTGGAGGAATGTAAGTTTGAGGTTCCAATTGATTTTTCATGGTAAAGGGGACAGTGGGAAATATTGAGGATGATGCCATTAAATTTTGTGATGGTAGTGACATACTCGGACCTTGAGTCCATTGATTAAAAAGGTTCCCTTGTTGTATTTGAGGTGTGACCAAGGAATTACCTTGGTTGATGGGATTCATAACCAATTTTTTGTTTTGATTTGGGTTGATGATAGATGGGTTTGATGTGGATGGTGAATTGACTTGAGTAGTTTGGGTAACCACTTTTTTCGATGTGTCGATGGGGTTGTTGGAACCACTTGTCAAGGGTTGACTTTGGGTGAGAATTTTCACATTATCTTGTGTATCATTAGGCATACTTGGGGTATTTTGAATGATGGATGAAGATGGTTGTGCTAGAAATGTTGAGATTGTTGTGGTGTCAGGGAATGTAAGTGTTTTCCAAAGTTTGGTATACAACTTGTGTCTTGGGGAAGGTTGGTGGTTAATGGAACATGGTCATTTTGTGAATACCCAAAGTTGTGTTTGTTCCTAGACATGAAGTGAGACCAAGGTTGGTTCCTATCTGAGTTGCAAGATAGACGTTAAGGGTTTACTTGGCACAAGGGATGGAGTTGGTTGAATCATATTCAAGCCTTGTGTCAATGAATGTATAACAAAAGATGGGGAAATTGGAGCCACATTTTCTAAGGCTTGATGTTCCATGATTTCTTCTCTAGTAAGTCCAAATGGGTTGTTCATGATGTCTTCTATCTCATATGGTCCTCATGGAGATGAAGGTTGTTATGATGGGTAACATGACTTCTTGGATAAAATTCTTGAGGATTTGGATCACTTCAGGTGAATGTGACTTTTGTTTTCCCCATGGTTCTCTTGTGTTTTAATCTTGTTGTAACCGTAGATTGTGGGTCAATGATGGGAGAGGTGTGTTGAGATTTTTAATGTTTGAACTCTCTAGTTGACTAAAATCTAGGTAGAAGGGATGCTCTAAATATTTTTGGAGGAATGATGATAATAGGAGATGAAAAGGTGGATGAGGTGGAAAGTGATCTTTGCAAACATTTTGGGACAATACTTTTGACTAGAAGTTGGATGTTTTGATGTTTGGATAGAGGATGTTTATGAACTTGGAAATATTTAGGGTAGAATCATGAACTTCAAGATAAACTAGTTAAAATATGATAACTAGCTTAACTAAGTACATGGAAAAGGATTCATTTCACATGTAGATAGCTAACTTAGGGTTTGGGTTGATTGATGTCTAAGTGAAAAAGTGTTGGCGTGTTCAGATTTTTTTGCAAAGTTTGGTGAAGTGAAGGATGAAATGTTTGACCCAATGTTGACCTAGAGTGAACCTTTGTTTTGTAAGACCAAGGTAGTGAGAAAAATGCTATACCTATAAAGTGATCAAACCCTAAGGACTCAATGATTTTGGCAATAGGACCGAAACAATTTTGGGAATAGGACCTAGTGATTTTGACAATAGATTCAATGACTTTGGATAATGAAACTCAATGATTTTGACAATAGAACTCCATGATTTTGGATTTGATGTTTGCACCATTTTCCTTGTATGATAGCGGGCATAAGGTCGGGTTGTTCAACTGGTGTGATCAGTTGCCAAATGGTCATGCAGGATTCAATTTGTCAACTTATCTTGCTTAATGAGTTTCTTTTACCACAAACACTTGTCTTGATTAAGTTTTTTAAACTAAATGTTTATGTCAAAAAAATCATAACTTTCACAATGTCCATTTTGTGAGAATCATGAGGTTGAAGTCACAATTTCCTGTGTTGTATTTGGAAAATATGGATTGAGATATAATTCAATATATTTAGAAATATCTAAGGATAGAAATCCTTAGGAAAAGTAGTAATATCAAGGCTAATTCAAAAGGTATCCATATTTAAGAAAAAGTGTTTGAAATTTTGAGGAAGATAATGAATGTTTTTTTTGTAACGTTTTGAAACTAAGCAATGTATTAAACTGACTCACACTATTTTACAATCCTAGGATGAAATGGCCATGCTTGTTGAGTCCCCACTCAGATTTCTCCAAACACTAAGACATTGCGAACAACTAGAGATTTGGTGACATTGGCTCCCCTCCATGGAACACACTTCTCGAGACCACCAAATCTCAAAATACTGAAGATCCTAAGATCCTAAGGATTTTTTGTTTCAACAATGAATAGTACAAATGTGGGGCTTCTAGTTTAGGATTTTAAATTCTAAACAATGGCTCGTAGTAAGGGCTTCTAGTTTAGGGGATACAATGATAAACTCTGTTAAGAGGTCTCCCAACCCTTAGAACAAGGGATTTACACATCATAAAGATACTAGGGGAGAGCTATCATGTACTGTATCCCATTGATCACAATTTTCATTGCAACCACACATTTATATAGTGGTTTGGAAGAGCTTGGCTTTAGCTCATTATTGCTTGGGTCATTCTATCCATTCAAAGTAGGGAGACAGGCCCTCTAAGGATAAAAAATAGCAAGGAAGTACATTTGTGGTTTGACCATCTTTGTTTGTATGAACAAGGAGAGAAAACATGCAATTCCTTTTCCTCACATTCACAAATGGGTTCAATTTTAATCCAAATTGAAAGATGTAGGTGACTATACAAAGTGTTAAGTAATGTTTTTGTTTCTCAAGGTCACCAAATGACATGAGATAATTGCATACACATTCAATAACAGATGTGTAAGTCACAAAACATAGCAAACAATTGTAAATTTTAACCCCTAAGCTGAGATGACTTCATTTTATGCACCAAATGAAATGTGAAGTTTCCTTGTTCAATTTTAAACCCAAAATACAATGATGAGATGAGGGTTCAATATTAGTCTCATTTGAGCATTCATTTTAAACCCAAATTAAATTTAGTGAGGTCCTAAAGCATAAAGTAGAAAGCATAATAAATTGGGTTATAATTGCCCCAAAAGCATCAAACGCTAATTACAATCATAAAATTTCAAGATAAGAAGGCTTTCTTCAATTTAGTTCCATGTCATCCAACCTACAAAGCCCTGTTAGTCTAACAACCATAACAATGTTAGAAATGCATTAGTGATCTGAAAAATCGAGAAAATTAAAGCACATGTCAAAAATATGATCATAAAACTTCTTACCCTGGTTGGGCATTGTTGAACATGATAGTGTCACAATTTGAAATCTAGGTATGGGTGATCCCACAATACTAATTTACAATTTTGGCCAAACTAGACACTGAAATGATTTTTTCTAACTAAATCTTCACTTTCGGGCACCTATAGCAGCTAAACTGTGAGGAATTTGAAAATGATGCAAACTAGTGATTTGTGACATTTTGTCTATAGATTATAAATGTATTTTTTTCAAAAAAATTGGAATTAGATTGCACTTCTTTTTCCATCTCCTTCAAAAACTATTTATTTCAATAAACACCATTTTTAAGGAGTGATGCTCATCGTATAACACAACTTTTTTTCCATGAAGGATAAAATTCTATTTTTTTGAATTTAGATTTGTAACTATGATATCTAGTGCTTCCAATTGGTTTCATAGTGTTTTATTCAATATTTTTTCCTTAATCAAGTTTCGAAGTCAAACCAAATACAGTTCAGACATAGGAAGACTGTATAACACATAAATTTTTTTGTATGTATTGAAATTCTTTTTTTTTTTGGTTGGATCAAGGACTTCAATATTTGGTGCACTCATATTTTTTATTTTTTATTTTGATAATATTCTATTTTTCCACGTGCAGAACCGAGAGCTTGATTTTCGGTGAAAAACCTACATTCACAAGAAATGAAAAATAAATATAATAATAAAATTAAATTTATTTAAAATTATACTTTTGGGAAGCTTCTAATAAGGTCTACATAAGTTTAAAAAAATAAATTTTAAATGAATTCATTTGATCCCCCAAAAGGTAAATCAAAAGTGGTTTTTTATCAACATTTTGATAGGTGTAAAGGAGACTCTGTTATAGGTATGGTTTAAAACTAGCGAGGTTCTATCAAAGGGGGTTTGATCTAAGGTAGTTTGATCAAACCCTCTTCAATTGAAATTCTTTAAATAAATGAAACATTTTAAGGATTAAATCATTATATTTTCTAAAAATTTGTGATTTCAGCAAAAATCAAAATCTCTTAGAAATTATAAACCAACTTTGTGGGATCACTTGTATCACTCTAGTGAATTTGTGCATTGCTATGCAACAAAAACAAAGAGCATGATAGCATCAAGATTTTGTTGAGTGTCACTATGATGAATTTTGGGGCATCATCATTTGAAGTCTTTGATACCTCTATATTAAATTAGCATCGCCATCATTTAAATCAACACCATTTCATTTAATTGGTGTCATTTTTTCTAATTGAGATAACATTGCTATATGGTGACGATCTTCAAAGTGCATCATTGTATTTGATTTGGGCGTCATTGTATCTTGCAAAAAAGCAAATGAACAAAATTCAAGCTAAAAATTGATTAAATTAACGGTTTCCCCTCCTTTTAGCACTAGAATGTGGACCAAGGATTATCAGTGTGGGTTGATTACACTTGATCCATGATGAATTGGAGCATAATTTAGCCACTAAACCTCAAACTCAAACAAGATCATTCAAATTGAATGTTAAACTAAGCATTTATTGAACTAAAAAATTGCAAACTACAAAAATAGTTAAATTTCTACTCTAACCCATTTGAAACTTATCCTATTTTGGAATTGATGTCGTGTTTATGTGGAAAAATGACCCTTTCCCAATCCTCTGATTTGTGAGCCTGTTTCAATTAATTCTATGGAAGAGAATTGATGAAACCATTGTGATAAATGGATGAAAACCTGATTTATGCTAAATTACACATGATACAAACTAAATTAACATGATTTTATGCTAAAATTGATCTAACTATGAAATTTCTAAGCTAATTCTAAGCTAAAAGATGGAAACCCTAATTTATAAACAAGCTAATATGGATGCATGGAAGCCACTAATGGAAGATTGAAGCTATTAATCAACTAAAAATGAGTGAAAATAAGCTAAAAGTGAGTAAAAAGTGAGTGTAAGAAACTGTGAATTCAACAACATAAGTTTGCAATTGAAAGATGGATCCCTTTGTGTCCAAATAGTGTCCTATTTATAGGAGAGCAAATGAGAAATGAAGGGTTGAGATTAAAAAAAGGTTAATCAATGGTCAAGGATGGAGGAAATATGAGGCATGGATCATGGATTCTCATTAACGGGTGAGAATGCAAGATGAGACTTAATCAAGGGTTTGCATTTGTTCCAAACAAACACTTTTGACTTGCAGACACAAGTCACCAAGTAACTTGCTCAAGAAGACAAGTGAGAATATCCATTTTTCAAATGATTGGAGGAGAGAGAATATTCTTTGGAATATTCATGGTTGAGGAAATAGATATTTTGCTAATTAAAACAAAGTTTAATTATGCAAAAGGGGAGGGAATATTCCATGGGAATATTCCCCTTTTGGAGGAAAATTAGATCAATTGTTAATTAAAAAGGGTTTAATCATACAATTAGGGGATTTAGAGGAATAAAGTAATTTTCATTAAATTAAATGATTTAATGAAAGGGGAAAAGGTGGCATGACATTTAATCAAATAACTTAGGGTTATTTAATTAAAAAATATGACTTAGGAAATTAAATTAAATAGTTTGATTTATTTAATTGAATAGGATGAAATGTTAGCATGAAAGGGGGTTAATTAACCCAATTGAATTAATGAGGTTAATGGATACAAATGATGCAATTAATTAAATAGCTAGGCTAATTTAATTAATTAAGCAAAAATAGGATGGGTTTCAAGATGAAATGATGTTAGTTAGACAATGTGATCCATCAAGGCATTTTTAAGTGTCTACAATAATGAATCAAGCCCATGAGGTTGTAGCATGTAAATTTTGAATCTGTAATTTCATTTTATGAAAATAATTAAAAGTGAGCTATTTTTTTGTTTTGCATCTTCTTTGTTGGTATCTATTGTTGTGATTTGTGTGGGTTTTAGGTGGTGTGGCCCGCATCAAGTGGTATCAAAGTATATTTTCCTAAGTGTGTAAACAAATCATTGAACAAGAGGTAGTTTGCACCAAGACTTGTGGTTGCGGGTTTTTACGAAAAGTGATCAAAATTCCTCCGCAAAGAAACTATGGTGGTGAAAGAAATGTTATTGTACCAGAAGAGGGTTTTGGAGCCCTACAGAGACAATTTCAAGCACTACAAGAGGATATGAAAGTGAAGATGAAGCTCTAAATGAGAAATGGTTCAAAGAAGAACAAGAAGCAAAAGATCTAGAGCAAGTTAGATTATTTAAGGCCATCTCTAAGATTTGGAAAAGGCCAAAGATCTATGTTTCTACATTTTCTAGAAATCTTAACCTAGAAGAGTTGATTGATTGGATCAATGGTATGGAGGAGTACTTTGAGAATGAGGAGGTGGAAGGTCTTGAGAGGGTCAAATTTGTAAAGACCAAGCTAAAGGGTCATGTGAATATTTGGTGGACAGAGGTACAACTAAAATCAAATCGAAGAGGAATAGAGAAAATAATAGGATGAGAGATCATATGGTGGAAAAATTAAAAATATTTCATTCCTGTGGATTATGAGCTATATTTTTTGAAGAAGATGCAAGGGTTGAAACAAGTAGGAAAATTCGTCAAGGAGTATATAGAAGAATTCTACTGTGTCTTGATCATATGGTGTAGGAGCACCAAGTAAATGAAGTCTTCAATAGGAGGTCAATATGTTGATTATACATGTTAGGGTATTTTTGGAATTAAATAAGGTCTATTTACATTAAATAAGGTCCATTGAGACCATTGTCTATGGGTATGCGCAAGATCATCATGGAAAAGATATGCCCTTAAGTGGCAAAAAATTCAGAAAAAATAGAGTTAGGCAACTTGACGTAAAAATTTGAATAAGTTATCTATATTATTTCAAAAATATGTAAAAATAAAATATGTAGCAAATTGGATGTAGTTTCTAAACTACTAGGTTTATTTAAAAAAAAAATCTATTTGGTGAAAATTTGAAATTTCAATGTAGTAGTACTTAAATTTTAGGGAAAAAATAAGTAGGTGTCTGTCTGACCACCCTAACCACAATAAAATGATAATATTTTTTTATAAGATTTTAGATATAAGTAGAGGACTCATGCCCCAATGTGATGCATATTTATTTGTTTTTTTCTTCCAAGTAAATAATTAATTATGAATTTTTTATTACAACTTTTAAAAAATATTAAAAATTGTATGTTTAACCACCTTAACTTGGTCAAAACTTCATGATTTTTTTTTTTTTAATACTATACTATGCAAAAGAGAGAATGTGATGCATGTTTTGGATTCAAAGAATGTGATACTACTTGAAAGCTATAATTTTTTTTCAATTAGCCTATCAATAAGGACTTTCATTGTAATTCAAATAGAAAATGAATAATAATTATTTATAAAATTCAAAGTAAAGCATAATTTATATTGGTGGAATGTTGAGAATCTCCTTTAAAAACCCTTTTCGTTTCATCAATTTTGGGTAAAAGAAAAGTCGTCAGCCACATAGGCCATCATATCACTTACATATTGCCACTTTTTGGCCCATCATGCTCCTGCAAATACCCCTATGTAGTTGGGTAATTTGTGGGTTATTTGTGTTAAAATGTGAAAAGTTGCAAAATTGTGAAATGTTGTCATAGCAAAAATTGCAAAAAATGCAACTTTTAGGAAGGTGAAGGGTCTTAAGAGTTTAAAAGTCAGTTATAGGTTTTTTTTTTTGTTAGATTTGAATGTAACAATTTTATAAAGCCTTTGAAAGGCTCGAGCATGGATTGATGAAGATGTATTGAAGTCCCTATATCAATAACAACATTTATTTCTATAATTTCTCTATTATTTTATACTTTTCAGGGATTGTACGAGCTCGTACAGTCCCTATATCAATAACAACATTTATTTCTACAATTTCTCTATTATTATATACTTTGTAGGGATTGTACGAGCTCGTACAGTCTGAAGTTTCTTTGAATCTAGTTGTATCCTATAGAGGCATGGGTTAACATTCTATTGTATCAAGTTTGAAGGTTTAACATTGAATTTTGTGGGAGATTTCTTCATTTTCCTGAAACTGCCTATTAATAACCAATCAAGGGTTTTATTGGAGTCTACATGATGCTTTAAGTCATTCCACCTACTGTCATGGATTGTTTCTCAATGGAATGACTTGTCACATGGTAGGTTAGGTTTTCATCATGGCTTGTTTCTCAATGGAATGACTTGTCACATGGTAGGTTAGGTTTTCATCTAGTTTGAAGGAGAAAGAAAGAAAGTTGTTGGTTTTGAGGTGATGCCCTAGGGTAGAGTAGTGTTTTCTAAGTGAAAAAGGAGTGTTAAGTGACAAAATGTTGAATGAGCCAAGGAGAATGGACAAGATTAGTGGAAGGAATGGTAAAGGTTGAGAAAAGGAAGAAGGTTGTAGTCACCCAAAGAGGTGAAGTTGTGAAGGAAATGGGTTTGGAAAAGGTCTTAATGGTGGAAGGGACCAAAGATGTCAAGTTGAAAGTGATAGGCCTAGAGAAGGCCAAATATAGGTTGTTTGAGAGAACTCCAAATGAGTTGGAGAAGTGTGAAGAAGGTATGGATGGGTCAATGCTATGTACTTTAGGGAAAAGAGAGGTTGGTAGGTAGTCAGATGCTACTATGATAGAGATTTTAAAAATTGATTTCACAAAGGTTCCAAGAGTGGAGGACCTAAGACTGAGTGAGAAGACAAAAATTCAAATAAAAGTGGATGTGTGGAAAGGACAATGGGGTAAATTCAAATATGCAGCACATATCATGAGAAAGAGAATCCAAGAAACAAGAGTAAAGTGTTTGATTGTAGGTATGACATCAAATTTTGAAGAAAGAAAGGTTAGATAGTATGAGTCATGTTAGTTTGCAAAGAGGCAGTCATATCAAGTTGAAAGGAAAGAACTAGTGGATGAGTTTGAGTTTGTTCCAAGGGTGAAATTTAAGACACTTCAGTCTCAAATTGGTAAGGTTGTGTTAGCAAATGAAGGAAAAAATGCAACATCAGTTCCAGATCAGAGAAAGATTAGAGGATATCTACAAGGATAGTGTGAGGAGATGGAGCAAGGACTAGGTGACACAAAGTGCAAGAGAGAAAAGAATTATACAAATTTATAGTATTTAACCAAGTTGAAGGGACTACCAAATGGAAGAGCCTATGGAGAGTATGTGGAACTAAGATGGAGCAGGTGACAAGGAAGTACTCCTATAAATGAAGTCTTCAATAGGAGTTAAATATGTTAAGTATAGGTGTTAGGGTATTTTTGGCATTAAATAAGGTCTATTGAGACCATTTTCTATGTAATTGGGTAATTTGTGGGTCATTTGTGTTAAAATGTGAAAAGTTGCAAAATTGTGAAATGTTGTCATAGCACAAATTGCAGAAAAAGTAAATTTTAGGAAGGTGAAGGGTCTTACAAGTTTAAAAGTAAGTTATAGGAATTTTTTTAGTTAGATTTGAATATAAAAAGTTTATAAATCCTTTGAAAGGCTTGAGAATGGATTGATGAAGATGTGTTGAAGTCCCTATATCAATAACAACATTTATTTCTATAATTTCTCTGTTATTTTGTACTTTGTAGGGATTGTACGAGCCTGTATAGTCTGAATTTGATTTGAATCTAGTTGTATCCTATAGAGGCATGGGTTAACTTTCTGTTGCATCAAGTTTTAAGCTTTAACATTGAATTTTGTGGGAGATTTCTTCATTTTCCTGAAACTGCCTGTTAACCACTAGTCAAGGGTTTGATTGGAGTCTAAATGATGCTTTAAGACATTCCACCTATTTTCATGGCCTATTTCATGGTGGAGTGACTTTTCACATGGTATGTTAGGTGTTCATTTAGTTTTAAGGAGAAATAAATCAAGTTGTTGGTGTTGGGGTGATGCCCTAGGGTAGAGCAGTGAGTTTTCTAAGTGAAAAAGGGGTGTTAAGCTTGGGTTTTGACGAAATATTGAATGAATTGTCTATGTGATGGGTTTTTGAGTTTGTACAAACCATTTGGGATCTGTTGGCGACATTGGTTGGGTTAGATAAGCTCAGGGAATATGATTTTCAATAAACCCTTGGTAATTGCATGTAAAGTGAGGGTTTTATGGTTCAGCATCTTAAAGGTCATGGAACTGGGAAATGATGGTGGAATTTTTTGTCTTGTAACACAATTAGGGGCTATCAATTAAGTTTGGGTGATAATCAAATGTTTTGAGGGTAGCTCCTTTGTAAAAGAGGGTTATTTGGTGGCCTAAAAATAGGGGCAGACTATTGGTTCTCTAAATTGTTCTTAAGAAACCTCTTGAAATCTTTTTGAATGTTGTGTTAGGCCCTAAGGTGAGTCTTAGTTGGTGATTGGTTACGCTTTGTATAGCCTTCTCTAAAAGATATCTCCAAAAGATAAATTTTGAGGGCTACAAGCCACTAGGTGTGAGTGTGATTCAGATTGAATGAATTGGAAGGAAAGGAATGGTTTCTTGTTTGAGTCCAATCATTTTGTGTTGGATTGGGTCATCACCACCCCTAATTTTCATCTTCTTAATAAGCCATTCTGATGGAAATAATGGGAAAGTTTCCTATTACATAAATGGGTTGAAGTTGATTATTTGAGAAGTGTTGGTTCTGGTAAGAATGTCTACCATTGAATGTGCATATCAATTTGCTTTGAAGGTAGAAGAAAATTTGAATAGAAGATTTGAAAGTAAGCAAAGAGGTGAGGGTCATGGTGGAAAGATCAGTGGATGGTCATATGGAGGTTGAAATGAAGATCGAAAGAAGGGTGGAGGATCTAGTAGTAGCTACAACCAGAAAGGAGAAAACACTTACCATCGTCATGATCAAAATAATGGAGACCAAAGAGGAAGAGGAAGAGGAAGATCTAGACAAGGACCAAGAAGAGGAGGCTCTGATGGAATATGTTTCTAGTGTAGAGAAAAAGTACATAGAGCCTATGAGTGTCCTCAACATCAAGGAAGGACAAATAGAAGACCTGAGGGTAATGCACGAGTTGCACATGTAGATGAAGATGTTGAGTCTTCACATTTGGAGGATGCAAAAAGAGGAGAGGTTCTTGTTACTAGAAGAGCCTTGTTGAATGAGGAGAAGGAACCAACTATAAGGAAGAATTTGTTTTGCACCAGATGTAAGTGTGAAGGTAAAATTGGTAATGTTATTATTGATGGAGGTAGTATTGATAACCTTATTTCAGAAGAGATGGTTAGTAAGTTGTGATTGGAGAGAAGAAGGTAGCTGAACCCATATTAGATTACTTGGTTGCAGAATGACCATAAATCCTTGGCAAATGAACAATGTCTGGTAAAGTTCAAGATTGGAAATTACCATGATGAGGTATTGTGTGATATTATTCCTATGGATGTTTGTCATATGTTGTTAGGAAAACCATGGTAGTTTGATCAATGAGAAGTACATGATAGACATTCCAACACCTATTCTTTAACAAAGGATGGGGTTCTTCATAAGTTGAAGCCCTTGAAAGAGGAAGAGGAAAAGGTATACAGTAATGCAAGAATTTATTTGGTTGATGGAAGAAAGTTTCTAGTGTTGGTGTTTTTTCTAGTACACCTTAGGAATCTCTAAAGAGTAGCAAACTTCTATGTTCAAGAATATTAAAATGAATGGACAGCTGATAAGATCCAGTCAAAGACTAAAATCTTCTACACTTTAGGCTCTATGGGACCTAGGAGGGTGTTCCTTTAGAACTTCATTTGACTACCTCAACAAGTGACATAGAAAATCACATATCGGTTCCTTTGTAGGGTAAATAATATAATTCACTCAAAGGTTGGCTAATCTTCAAGAAAATAACCATCAATTTACCAAGAACAAAAGAATATCTCATGTACATGCCTCATAGTAAATAAGAAATTTGCATTCTAACCCTGAATCCACAGTCTAGTATAGTATTATTGTTATTTAAATGATGAATACCATGATAAATAGACTAGTTTCTTCATCAATTGGGCAATGGAGTCAAGCATCTTACAATTAGTTATATAGAAATTCTTTAAATTTGATAATTTTGGACTATTTTCATAAGAACTTGCATTATGAAAACTCACTATACATAACACACTAGTTCTTACCAAATCCTCTATAGATCCTCACAAATTCATGACCTCATTTAAGAATTTAATCAATTCTTTGAACTGAAGTAGAAATAAAGACATGAATTCAAATGAAGCACTTGAAGATGAACAAAATTTACTTGATATTGCATTCAAAACTTGTAAGATTATTTACAGAGAAGAGTCTATGCATTATGCATGGAATTTGTTTCAATATCAGTAATTTCTATAAAACTATTTAAGATTTACATATGCATAGTTTAAAGACCAAGACAATTCTACTATCCTATTTATTGGTATTCTTCTAATTTCTATCTAGTTGTATATATTGGACCTATAGACTCAAAATATTAGAACCCCTTGCAAACAAGCTCTAAATTCCCTTTTATAGAATAAGGGAGCAGACAAGCTTCCAACTCAAAATGCATAACACATTACAAAATTTCATCACTTCAAATTTCATTTGCATTTCAAAATTCCCCATATGTTGATTCTATTGTAATACATTGAAATGAGGAAACCACAACTACAATAGCCATCAAAAAGGGAAGAGTAAAGTGCCGCCAAAACTTCCCTCAGTCACCAGGTAAGTGACAAATCTGATGTTTGTATTTCCACAAGAGCACATTGTCAACATTAAGCACCTCAAAATACCAACCATGTACGCAGAGAAAAAGAAACCACCATAGAAATTATCAAGCAACACAAAATTTTCCATTCCACAAACCACCCTTTTAGCAACCTTAAGGCCCACCATCACCAACACACAACCCATGGTACATGCACCCACTTCGGTTCATCATGAGAGAAGGAGAAGAAATCTCAACCTCCTCTTCATCCTTGTCCCATTTCAGCATAGCACCATCTTTCTCAGTAGGAGTCTTGATAGCTAAAGGCGGGATGAACAATACTTCCACTCTAGGGGATGGAGCCCCACCCAGATTCATGAGATAATAGTGATATCTAGAGTCTATCTTAGTTTTAGTTTCAGATGAGATGTCTGTGACATCAATGGGAGAATTCTATCATTTAAAAGAACCATGACCATATAGTACATTCCTCTGAATTCTGTTGGATGGCCCAATAGATTCCTTTTCTTTTGCTCCCATTAACCCTATACTTGTGGCTTGGCCCTTGAGAGGGTGACTACACCTGGTAAGAACAGGTGCAAACTCCATACCATGGATATCCTTATGAGTTCCCTACATATACTGCAGGTCTTTGCCATCAGACCTATGTAAATTGAGTTGAGGAGACCTCTGCATTAGAAGAAATGAAGCACCAAATTTATTCACCCTATAACTTAAAAAATCTACACTGGTAACCTCTACTTTCTGTACAAACTCAAATAACTCAACGACTAATTGTGATGGTGAAAATAGCAACTCTCAACCTATATTATTTAATGATGTAATGATAGTGATCATCAATGCTTAATGAAAACACATGCGCAAGCTGGGCAATTTGTTGGCATGTGTATTACCACTGTTTATTTCCCAAGTGCATGGAAATCTACATATCATACTTCATGATTGCTGGAAATTAAGTCTCCACATGCACAAAGATCGATTTGATTGCACTTGCAAAGAGTGGATCATTAATGCCCGCTGGTTGCAGAATGAAATGGACATCACGTGCCTGTTTATCAATTTTGAATTTCAACTGTTGATCTCTTGATGAGATGGTAGATCAAACGGCTCATACTGGGCTGATTGGGTTTGAATTCCAGTAGTTCTTTCTTCATTTGTTTCAGCCAATAGCGTTAATCCACATCAGATTTCAACTCATCTGCCAAAAAGCTTCATCCATCTCATGAACTTGGTGGATTAATCCATGTGTTGATATCTCACTAATCTCATAGCCTTTAATAAGCATTCATCTTTTCCTTGTGAGCCATTGGGGAATAGCAGGGATTTTCCCCAACACTTAATCCTTGTCATCGGTTTAGAGCCACGGGCAGTGAGCACAACAATGGAGATCGAGCAATGCATTTGTATCAAGACACACATCTTCATGTCGCTATCCTCACACTGCATAACCAACTTGCATTTAACATTCATGATCTAGTAGGGTATTGCCATGATCCTTTCCCTTGGTCTAGAATATCTAAACCTACACACACAACAAGGTTAGCATTAAAGAAGGGTTGATTGTTAGGCCAATGATGATTTGACCCTCACAGATGGATGACTTAAGATTAAGTCACTTGGGGAAAAATTTAAAACCAAACTTTAGGAAACAATTAAATTTGATGCCCAATAGGGTAACTGGTGCTCTAGACTAAAGGGACCAGTGGCCAAATGCACATGATGGCTCAAATGATGACTTATAGAATGGGAGACTGGCAGGGCAAGTCAATGTGAAATTAAAATGACCATAGTTTTCAAAGACAAAACCTTGTCCAAACCATGAGGATAAGGGTTTAATGTGCAAACCAAATAAATGGGGTCCTTAGAGATTACAAGAATTTGGGGAGCTCCATCAGTGGCTCATGCTCGGGGACATATACCCCCAATGGGTATAGCAAAAATTAATATCTTAGCTTGAAGTAGGCTAGGGTAGAAGATCAAAAACCCAGGAGCTCGCCCAGACAAGGCAAGCAAATACAACAAAAAGAAAACACACCAAACCAACCTATGTACAATATTTATAGAATATATAATGCAATTAATTTTAATGAGAAGCCACTTTTAAACACTTGGCTTTGATCCATAAACTAGAGGCCCCTGACCCCCAAAATTTAGGGGAAATTCTTTCCTCTATCAGATGCTTTATCTTGTTCTACTGGTAGTGGGTCCACATGGAAATTGTGCAATTTCGGATAGTTAACATGATCATGATTGAGCTCATTTATTAATGCAATATTGCCCCATTCATCAACCTTCTCCATTGTAAGCTCATCAAAATGAAATGAGAAAACCAAACCATCATATTCCATATAGTCATGAATTGTAGGATCACATCTCATTTGTTCATCTAATTTGAGAACTTCATAAACACTTTGGCTCATACTTGGCCAATCTTTTACAAGATGAGAGAAAAGAAACATAGAATTAGACATACCTTCAATCTTCTTGTCAAAAATGTTGTCCTCATGGGATGAAAGAAGTTCCATAATATGATCCATAAGGTAAGGAACCTCTACAAAAAAAACTAATGTAGCTTCATACTGACCAACATCATTCCTCTGGTTATCCACACCTTTGAATTGCACTTCACATGTATCAAATAATCCTACAATATTAACATATTCTGCATAATCATCAAATAATTCCTTCTCCTCAACATAAAATGATGTTGCCTAAGTACCCATGCATTCATCCTGATTCACCTTTTAATCACCCAAGAGTGAATTTCCTTTAGTTTCCAAACAAATACAATCATGTGGAACATGAGTGTTTGATATTTCAACCATATCTTCAAGCACATGGCCAGTTACTATTGGGAAATCAACATAATTACCTACATCCCCTTTGATTGCAATACTACATTCAAAGTTGTCATCATAATCTTGAACTTCTTTATCATGTGATCCATTGTCACATTTAAATGTCAGCAAGTTTGAGTCATTCTCTTGGTACTTGTTAGGTTCAACTTGCTCAGCACACGTTGGTAAACCAATTCACTAGTATTTGTGTCATCACATCTTCCATTTAGTTTGGAAACTATTAGATCAAGGTTAACATCTTCAAAAGTAAAGTCACCTACCTCAACATTAGTTTGGCTCTTATTTGTACCATCCATAGCACATGCACTAGTAGTACTTGCTAAATACTCATCAGAATTATCTTCAAAAAGAGGATTACTTCTACACCAATAGGAATCATCATTTATGGCCTCACTGTCCAAAGCAATTTCATCAAATAAAGGATTTTTCCATACCTTCATGATAGTCACATGTACCTCAACTTCCTTAGTGTTAGGATCCCAATGATTCTAATCATCACTGCATTCAAAATCGGTATAATCACTTGAAGAACAAAGAACAAAGAGAAGAGATTTCAATATCCTCTTCATCATTTGCACTCATAACAATTGATCCACATTCAAAGAATTCTTCACATGAAGAGAATTGCTCACTTCCTAGGAAGCACAACCCCTCAAGGCTATTAACATACCAACTACTAGAAGCAAGGGACTCCATCTCCACCTCATAAGAGGAGTCATATTCAATGGAAGATTGACCAAGCTCGATCTCATCCCTTTGATTCCTCATTTGCACCATATAATTGAGACCAAGTGTATTCCCATCATTGACCGGTGCAACATTAGTCCTATCTAAATCAACTTTCAAGGTTTCACCATGCATCTCTTGTGTTTTCTCATAGCCTATGACATTCTAAGGAAGATAATTAGGTATTATGTCCTTTTCCTCACACTCTATCTCTTCATCCTCATCATTACGACATGCACCTGCTTCTATCTTGCTTGTAAAATGACAACATTCAACAATCATTTGTTCAGTCTCTGATACTTCTCCTAGATCTGTTAGCCTTAGCTTTTGATTCTCCTCACTATGGCAGTTATTCTCCCTATTTTGGGAAACAACTAGTGGCATATGGCTATGCTCAATGTCTTCCACAATGCTTATCCAATCTACTACTTGATCAAGACTATGAGGATTCTTATTCTTAGACCATTGGCTTGATCCTAATTTGTAAGATTCACAAAACAAATTAATACACACTAAATAATTAGGCCTAAAACTCTTGGGTATCTCCATCAGAACATCCAAGAATTGGGTATGTGCGGGATCATCATGGAAAAAACAGACCCTTAAGTGGCAAAAAATTCAGAAAAATCAGAGTTAGCAAACTTGATGTAAAATTTTGAATTATTTATCTATATTATTTCAAAAATATGTAAGAATAGAATCTATAGCAAATTGAATGTAGTTTCTAAACTACTAGGTTTGTTTACAAAAAAAAATCTATTAGGTGAAAATTTGAAATTTCAATGCGGTGGTACTTAAATTTCAGGGAAAAATTAAGAAGTAGGTGTGTGTCTGACCACCCTAACCATAATAAAATGATAATATTTTTTTATAATATTTTAGATATAATTATAGGACTCATGCCCCGATGTGATGCATATTTTTTTGTAATTTTTTTCCAATTAAATAATTAATTATGAATTTTTTATCATAACATTTTAAAAAATATAAAAACTCGTATGTCTGACCACCTTCACTTGGTCAAAAATTCATGAAATACAATTTTTGTTTTTTTAATCCTATAGTATGCGAAGCATAGAATGTGGCACATGTTTTGGATTCAAAAAATGTGATACCATTTGAAAGCTATAGATGTTTTTCAATCAGCCTATCAATCAGGACTTTAGTCGTAATTTGAATAGAAAATGAATAATAATTACTTATTAAATTCAAAGTAAAGAATAATTTATATCGGTAGAAATCTGAGAATCTCCTTTAAAAACCCTTTTTGTTTCTTCAATTTTGGGTAAAAAAATAGTCGTCAACCACATACCCATCATATTGCCACTTTTTGGCCCATCATGATCCTGCACATACCCAATCTTGAAAACAAGTCATATGGTGACTCATTTACATGTATTTTCATCTCATACAACTTTCTAATAGAGAAAATTAAGTCAGCCCTTCTCGATCTTGCATGTATTCCTTTTAAATGCTACCTAAGATCTGACCATTTAACATGCTTCTTTCATCATAATGCATAAATTTCAACTTATACACAAAGGCATGCTAAATTATTACCAATATTCCCTCATCTAGTGCTAATTCACCCATTAGGGAATCATTTATACCTCAAACATGAGAGATTTATCCTTAGTTACCCATAATATGCTCAAATTACTTCAAATTCTATGGAAATACCTAGTAATTTGTAGTAACTAACTTTCCTTTATCTTTAAAACTACAGATCCGACCAATTGATGTGCACTTTATCAGGTTCTTTGAGTCAGAGTCGCCACCTCCTTTTAGAGGATTGAACTTCAATGGAGATGAAGTTTCTTTGCAAATAATACATGTTCCAAGCTATCTTCCCCAACAAAGTCATGTTTAGATCCTTCAATCTTTGTTGCACTCAAATTGTCTACTAGGTTCAAGAATTTGTCACTATCCGAACAAGACAATCAAATTTACGTCACCATCTAACTCTATATTTTGTATCTATGTTTGGAGGAGAATATCCTCGAAAGAGTCACCATTCTATTGATGTTTTTTCTAGTACACCTTAGGAATCTCTAAAGAGTAGCCAAATCCTATGTTCAAGAATATTAAAATGAATGGCCAACTAATAAGATTCAGTCGAAGACTGAAATCTTCCACACTTTAGGCTGTGTGGGACCTAGGAGGGTGTTTCTTTTAGCACTTCATTTGACTACATCAACAAGTGGCATAGAAAATAATAGATCGGTTCCTTTTTAGGGTAAATAATATAATTCACTCAAAGGTTGGCTAATCTTCAAGAAAATAACCATCAATTTACCAAGAACAAGAGAATATCTCACGCACATGCCTCATAGTAAATTTTAATAAATTTTCATTCTAACCCTGAATCCATGGTCTAGTATAGTATTATTGTTATTTAAATGACAAATACCATGATAAATAGACTAATTTCTTCATCAATTGGGCAATCGAGTCATGCATCTTACAATTAGTTATATAGAAATTCTTTAAATCCGATAATTTTGAACTATTTTCATAAGACCTTGCATTATGAAAACTCACTGTACATAGCACATCACTTCTTACCAAATCCTCTATAGATCCTCACAAATTCATGGACTCATTTAAGCATTTAATCGATTCTTTGAACCAATGTAGAAAAAAAGGAATGCATTCAAATGAAGCAATTGAAGATGAACAAAATATACTTGATATTGCATTCGAAACATGCAAGATGATTTATAGAGAATATTTTATGCATTATGCAGGGAATTTTTTTTGATATCAGTAATTTATATAAAACCATTTAAGATTTACATATGCATAGTTCAAAGACCAAGACAATTCTACTATCCTATTTACCAGTATTCTTCTAATTTCTACCCAATTGCATATATTGGACCTATAGACTCAAAATATTAGAACCCCTTCCAAACAAGCCTTGAATTCCATTTTATAGAATAAGGGAGTAGACAAGTTTCTGACTCGAAATGAATAACACATTACAAAATTTCATTTCACTTCAAATTTCATTTGCATTTCCAAATTCCCCATATGTTGATTTTGTTGTAACACATTGAAACTAGGAAACCACAATTGCAATACCCATCAAAAAGGGAAGAGTAAATTGCCACCAAAACTTCCCTCAGTCACCAGGTAAGTGACAAATCTGATGTTTGTATTGCTACGAGAGCACACAGTCAGCATTAAGCACCTTAAAATACCAACCATGTACGGAAAAAAAAGCAACCACCACAAAAATTCTCAAGCAACACAAAATTTTCCACTCCACAAACCACCCTTTTAGCAACCTTAAGACCCACCACCACCAGCACACAACCCACGGTACACACGCCCACTTTGCATCATCTCAAGAGAAGAAGAAGAAATCTCAACCTCCTCTTTGTCCTTGTCCCGTTTTAGCACAACACCATCTCGCCCACTAGGATTCTTGACAGCTAAAGGTGGGATGAACAATACCTCCACTCCAAGGGATGGAGCCTTGCCCAGAGTCATGAGATATTGGTTATAGCTAGATTTTGTCTTGGTTTCAGTTTTAGATGAGCTATGTGTGACATCAATGGGAGAGTTATGTCATCTGAAAGAACCATGACCATGTTGGACTTTCCTCTAAATTTTGTTGGAGGGCCCAATAGATTCCTTTTCTTTTGATCCCATTACCTCTGAGCTTGTGGCTTGGCCCTTCAGATAATGACTACACCTGGTAAGAATAGGTGTAGACTCCGCACCATGGATATCCTTATGAGTTCCCTGTGTATACTCCAAGTCTTTTCCATGAGACCTCTACTAGTTGAGTTGACGAGACCTTTGCATTGGAACAAATGAAGCACCAAACTTATTCATCTTGTAACTTGAAAAATCTACATTGGTAACCTCTACTTTTTGCACAAACTCAAATAACTCAACGACTAATTACGATGGTGAAAATAGCAACTCTCAACCTGTATTTATTGAATGATGCAATGATAGTGATCATCAATCCTTAATAAAAACACACGCACAAACTAGGCTATTCATTGGCATGTGTATTTTCACCATTTATTTCCCAAGTGCATGGAAATTTGCATATCCTACTTCATGATTTTCAGAAATTAAGTCTCCACACACACAAAGACCAACTTGATAACACTTGCAAAGAACAAATCATTAATGCCTGTTGGTTGTATAATGAAACAACTATCACATGCCTATTTATTAATTTTTAATTTTAGTCGTTGATCTCTTGATCAGATGGTAGATCAAACGGCTCATACTAGGCTAACTGGGTTTGAATTCCAACAATGCTTCATTCATTTGTTTCACCCAATAGCATTAATCTACATTAGATGACAAATTATCTACCGACAAGCTTCATCCATCTCATGAGCTTGGTGGACTAATCCATGTGTTGAGATCTCACTGATCTTGCAACCTTTAATGAGCATTCATCTTTTCCTTGCAAGCCAATGAGGAATGGCAGAGATTGTCCCCAACACTTAATCCTTGTCGTTGGTTCAAAACCACGGGCAATGAGCTAGACAATGGAAACCAAGCCCTGCGTCCGTATCAGGACACACATCTTCATCTCGTTGTCCTCATACTGCATAACCGACTTGCATTTAACCTTCACAATCTGATAGGGTATGACTAGGATCCTTTCCCCCAGTCTCAAGTCTCTAAACTTGCACACACAAGCTTAACATTAAATAAGGGTCGATTGCTAGGCCAATGATGATTTGACCCTCACAGATGAATTACTTAAGATTAAGTCACTTGGGGAAAAATTTAAAACCCGACTTTATGAAATAATTAAAATTGACGCCCAATAGAGTAATCGACACTCTAGACTAAAGGGGTCGATGGCCAAATGCACATGATGGCTCAAATGATGACTTACAGAATGGGAGACCAGTAGGGAAAGTCAATGTGAAATTAGAAGGACCACAGGTTTTCAAAGAAAAACCCTTGTCCAAATCATGAGGATAATGGTTTAATGTGCATACTAAATCGATGGGGTCCTCAAAGATGACAAGAATTTGGGGAGATCCATCACCTAGAAGGTATAAGGCATGAGCATATGTGTTCTGCATTAATCACTAGAGTTGATAAAGAAGATACTACTGACGCACTTGTAGAGGTTTCAGATTTTTTGAATGAGTTTCAAGCTATTATTTATGATAACATACCTAAAGGTTTTCCTCTAGTAAGAAATATTAGTCATTAGATGGACCTGATTCCTAGAACCAATTTTCCAAATAAGGCAGCTCATCATATGAGTCCAACAGAGAGTGAAGATTTGAATAGACAAGTGTAAGATTTGTTGTGAAATGGATTGATTAGAGAGAGTTTGAGTCCATGTGAAGTACCTATAGTACTAACACCAAAGAAGGATGGGGAATGGCAGATGTGTATAGGTTCTAGAGCCATCAACAAGATCACCATCAAGTATAGATTTCCCTTGTTGAGAATGGATGATATTATGGATTGTTTGAGTGGAGCTAAGTACTTCACAAAGATAGATTTGAAGAGCAGATATCACCAGATCTAGATTAGAGAGGGATATGAATGGAATATAGACTTTAAAACCAATGAGTGCTTGTATGAGTGGTTAGTCATGCCTTTTGGGCTAGCCAATGTACTTAGCACATCTGTGTGGCTTATGAAAGAGGTATTGAAAGAATTTTTAGGAAAAAATGTTATTGCTTATTTGGATGATATTTTTATTTTCAGCAAGACATTGGAGGAGCACTTGAGGCATATCCGAAGAGTTTTTGAGAAGCTAAGGGAGGAGAAGCTATTAATTACATTGAAGAAATGTATTTTTGTGAAGAGAGATTTGGTGTATTTGGGATTTGTTGTCTTAGTAGAGGGTCTTAAAATGGATCCAAAGAATGTGAGAGCTATCATTGAATGGCCTACCCCAAGGAATGTTATAGAGGTAAGGTCATTTCATTGTCTACCAAGGTTTTACAGAAAGTTTATTAAGAATTTTATTAGTATTTGTGCACCTCTAACTGAAGCAATGAGAGGGGATAGAAAATATTGTAAATGGACTATAGGATTAGCCAAAAGTTTTGATATGTTGAAGGAGAAAGTTATAGAGCAACTCATTTTGGAACTTCCATATTTCAATAAGGTCTTTTAGGTATATTGTGAAGCTAGTGCCACTACCATAGGAGCTATTTAGAGTCAAGAAGGTAAGCTTGTTGCCTATTTTAGTGAGAAGTTAAGTGATGCTAAGAATAAAAATTCTCTCTATGATCAAGATTTTGACACCATAGTTTAGTCTTTGAAGAAATGGAGACACTATTTGTTTCCAAAATATTTTCTTGATATACTGATCACCAAGATTTGTAGTATCTCAATAGTCAAGGAAATTTTAATCAAAGGCACATAAAATGGGTTGAATTTTTGTAGAGCTATATTTTTTTTGAAGCACAGGAGTGGAAGGTCAAACAGAATTGTAGATGCCTGAAGTAGAAGGAAAATTTTATTGATAGAGATGAATATAGAGGTTTTTGGGTTCAATGAAATCAAGAGTTTGTATCTTGAAGATCTAGACTTTTCAGAAGCTTGGAAGGCTTGCTTGGAACCTATTACATCAGATAGGACAAGATGGTTGGATTTCTTAATCCAACACAGGATGTTGTTTAGAGGAAGCCAATTGTGCATTTCAAGGAGTTCTATGAGAGAGAATATAATCAAGGAGAAGCATAGTGGAGGATTGGTTGAGATTAGACCATTGCTATTGTTAGTGAGAATTTGTACTAGCCACAGTTACAACAAGATGTGAAGAAATTTGTACAAAGTTTCAGAGTAAGTCAGATGGCAAAAGGAGCAAGTGAAAATACTAGATTGTATCAGCCATTACCCATACTTGAGAGGACATGGGAGGATATTAGCATGGATTTTGTTCATCTTGCCAAGGATATAGAGAGGGAATGATTCCATATTTGTGGTGGTGGATAGATTTTCAAAGATGGAACATTTCATTCCATGTCATAAAACTAGTGATGTTCATATTGTAGAGTTGTTTTTTAGAGAGCTGGTGAGACTACATGGTCTACCAAAGAGTATAGTTTTAGACAGAGATACCAAATTTGTTGGTTATTTTTGGAGGAAATTATGGAAGAAGTTGAAAAAAAATTGAATTTCAGTTCTACACACCATCCATAGTCTAATGGATAGAAAAAGGTGGTGAATAGGAGTTTGGGTAACCTACTAAGATGCTTATTAGGATATAATCCCAAGGGATGGGATTTGATTATACCATAGGTACAATTTTCTTACAATAATTCTATCAATAGGAGCACTATAAAATCACAATTCTAGGTTGTGTATGGGAATAGTTCAAGAACTGCTTGTGAACTGAGAAATTTGGATAAGAGGGAGAAGGGTAGTGCTAAGGCTGAAGATTTTGTTGAGCACCTCGAGAATTTTCATGAAGAAGTGAATAAACATATCAATAAGATGAACTCACAATATAAGGTTAAGGAAAATCAGAAAAGGATGTATAAGGAGTTCTAGGTAGGAGATGAAGTCATGGTTCATTTGCGAAAGGGAAGGTTTCTAGTTGGTATTTACATCAAGTCAAAGAT
The DNA here is from genome assembly GCA_007258455.2 of Sequoia sempervirens. NCBI lineage: Eukaryota > Viridiplantae > Streptophyta > Pinopsida > Cupressales > Cupressaceae > Sequoia > Sequoia sempervirens. The sequence continues at coordinate 165,038,974 of VDFB02256132.1, read as the reverse complement.
GAAGAAGTTTGAACCATGCAAGATCCTGAAGAAGCATAATTTAGGAAATGCATATGAGGTAGAGTTGTCTGATGAAATTCACATTTCACCTGTGTTTAACATTTCAGATTCAATAGAATATCATGAAGGAGGAATTGATGAAGAAATAATAGAAGCATAGTGGAATATCCTGGCACCTACTTCAGAAAAGGAGATAGAATAAATTTTGGATAGTCATGTGTGTAGAAGCATGAGAAATATGAAATATGCGGATTACTTGGTGAAATGGAGAGGAAGGCCTATTGAAGATTCATCGTGGTTGTCTAAAGTTAAGGTTAATCATCTTCATTTTCCTCTAACTCCTGAGAAGTGACAGGGTCACTTTTCAAATTACCCTAGGTGTGTAATGCAGGAGCATCCAACGATGTAGGAAAATCTTGCATCACCCAAAAAAAAAGGTTTTCCTTAATTTCTTTAGTTATTTTGAGTTCCATGATGGAAATTAAGGGGTGTAAGATATTCAAAAGTTAGAAAAGAAAAAAAAGATCACTTACAATTTTAAGTAAGTTGGCCTAAATGAGCCTGTATGGACCTAAAAACTTACCCCAAGGAGCAAAACTGAAAAAAAAAATCCGGTCATGAAAGAATTGTCTCAATACCCTATATGGTTTGGGAGATATTAAAGTTTCCATCATGAGAAATTTCTCCAATGCAACTTCAAGTTTAGATATGAAAACCTTAGAGGACCCAAAACAACTCAAAAAGTGGATGAACTGATCTTTGATCAGTTTGGCATTATAGATCTCTTTGAGAGCTTTCCAACAATATGTTATAATAGAATATTAGTGCATGTGCATGATCATCATGGAAAAAATAGGCCCTTCAGTGGCAAAAAATCAGAAAAATTAGAGTTAGGAAACTCGACATAAAAATTTGAATAAGTTATCTATATTATTTCAAAAATGTATAAGAATAGAATCTGTAGTAAATTGAATGTAGTTTCTAAACTACTAGGTTTATTTTTAAAAAAAGAAAATCTATTTGGTGAGAATTTAAAATTTCAATGCAGTAGTACTTATAGGGAAAAATTAAGAAGTAGGTGTTTGTCTGACCACCCTAACCACAATAAAATGATAATATTTTTTTATGAGATTTTATATATAGGTAGATGACTCATGTCCCGATGTGATGCATATTTTTTTGCAATTTTTTTCCAAGTAAATAATTAATTATGATTTTTTTATTACAAATTTTAAAAAATATAAAAACTCATATGTCTAACCACCATAACTTAGTGAACTTCATGAAATTCATTTTTTCTTTTTTTAATCCTATAGTATGTGAAGCATAGAATGTGATGCATGTTTCGGATTCAAAAAATGTGATACCGTTGGAAAGCTATAATTTTTTTCAATCAACCTATCAATCAGGACTTTAGTTGTAATTCAAATAGAAAATAAATAATAATTATTTATTAAATTCAAAATAAAGCATAATTTATATTGGTGGAAAGCTAAGAATCTATTTTAAAAACCCTTTTCGTTTCATCAATGTTGGGTTAAAAAAAGGTCATCAGCCACATACCCTATATACACCCATCATGATCTTGCACATACCCATTAGACACCTGGATCAAAATTTATGGCCTTGTGAAGTTTCCAATCAAGAAAGTGAATTTCATTAAAATATCTTCCTAGGCAAGAAATCAAATGATGGGACTTTTGATGCCAAAACAAAAGGGAAAGTTACACTTTCTAGAATATTCTAGTGTGGTTATTAGGTAAAATAAAAAGGGATAAGTGGGGATTGTAGAAGGTGGCTCCGTTAGTGCAGATTGTGGCTCTAAATAATATATTTTGTTTTCAGAGTTGATTTTGTTGTAATGAATCAAGCCCATGAGGCTATAACATGTAAGTTTTGAATCTATAATTTCATTTTCTGAAAATAATTGAAAATGTGTTATTTTTTGTCTTGCATCTTTTATGTTGGTATCTATTGTTGTGATTTGTATGGGTTTTGAGTGGTGTGTGCCTCATCATAGACCATTAAATTTTAGTGGTATTCAAGGTTTCTCAAACCCTATTCCTAATGAAGTTAGGGAACACTTGCCAAAGTTCAAAAGGAAAAGCTCAAAATTAGCATCTCATTATCTACGAGAGTTTTTTGATTTGATGGGATATTATGAGATAAGTCATGAAGATGTTGACATGAAGTTATTTGTTCATTCTCTGAAGGAAGATGCCAAAGATTGGTTTTCATATTTTCCAGTGTGTTATGTCTCTTCGTGGAATGAGTTCATGGTAGTATTCATAGAATAATTTTTTGAAGGAATTGATCCAAGTTTAGTGAGACAAAAAATTATGAACATCCAAAAAGAAGAAGAAATAGTTCCTACTTTCAATCTTAGATTTGAAAAAATATTAGGTGGCATTCCTAAAAATATAAGACCAAATGATGCAATGTGCTTGTTTGTTTACCTTGGTGCATTTGATGAAGAAATGAGCTATTTGTTAAGAGATAAAGATCCTACAACACTTCACCATGCATATAAAATTTCTATAGATATTGAAAACAACTTAAAATATTCAATGATGAAGGGATACATGGCTACAAGTGTTGGTTATCCTAGCACACCTCATGCAAATAGAATTCATGGATCAAACAATAGAAATGATTGTCAAGATGATAATGATTTATTTGTTACAATCAGTCTATCATTACATGATGCAACTAATGGTGAGCTCCAAGTTGAACATGAATAAAATTTAAGCAACTTGTTGATCCTATGTCTTTTGTTCAATAATTTTATGACATGAAGAGATACAAGGGAGAATCGCCATGTGATTTATTTTCAAGGTTTTTGGATACCTTATTGGAGTTCCCAAAAAAATTCAGACTTGAGGATTCAATGTGCATTGATCTATTTTGTGAAATCTAGGAGTCAGGGTTGAGTACCTTGCTAAAATAATTGAAGCCTCATAGTTTTGATTGGGTACTTCATTGGATAGAGATTATTGAAGGAGACTGATGTGATTATGCACAAAATATGGTGTCTCAAAATGTATATAGAAGTTTTCCTTTTGAGAAAAAATAGAACATGATGCACATAAATGAAAAGAATAGATAAAAAAATGAAGATCCATCTTGTCTAGATGAGGATAATGATTGTAATCAGCTCATAAGCAACATATACATAGATCAATATAACAATGATGAATATAAAGATACATGGTATGATGACAAAATGGATATACATGAAATCTCTCTTTGTAATATCTTGGATAATGAAGAAGTAAAAGAGATGCAATATGTCATTCCATATCATGTTCTAATTAGTGAGAATAGTCCAAGTGTTTCTAATTTCTCATTACAAATCAATAGTCATGATATTGAAAATGAAATTCTAAGCATTCTTTCTAAAGATTCTGAGCATAGTTTATGTATTGATGATTTTATTTTGACGAGGATCATGATGAGAGTGAGCTTGATTATTGTTCTATGGATTATGAATGCTTCTACGAGGATGATCTAGAGGTGTTTTCCTCACATCAAGGATGCAGTGATATGCATGTTGATGAAATCACATATTCACCAATAAATGAGTAAACTTCATATGATGAATACCTGGAATGTAGTTCGAGTTTGCTATCAATAGAACATACTAACTCTATGACTGATGATGGCTTTGAAAATAAAAAAAATATCTATTTAGTATCCCAATCCTAGGAATAGTGTTAAACATGATGAAGATGTTGATAAGGCTGAGTATGATATCTATGAACATGATTATGTCATTGCTACTCATGATTGTTTATGTGAAGCAAAGATGGAAATGTTAATTATACATGAAGAGGATGATGATGTACACATTCATGGAAGAATGGGCTCATTCTTCATTGTTGAATGATCAAGTTATGCATTATGACAAACACATGGATCTTGGATCAACATTATTACCAATTGATAATCTAAAAAGGCTTTCTGAATTATCTGACTTTGAAATTTCAAAATGTTTTGATATTGCAGAACTTTTTGATCTATGTGTGGAGCAACCAAATGATGGAAGTAACAATGGGTTTCACGTTAGTGAATGTGAAATTGAATATGGTTGTTTCTTTTCTGATATTTCTTTCCACACAATATGAAAATGGGCATTTTTTCATTCAATAAGGAGTGCATTGGTGTGGAAGAGAGTGAAGATGCTTGTCCAATTGTTAGTAAACAACTTTCAGATAAAAGTGAATCTGTGGCATACAGGTCAACATGCATATCCATTGATGATGCACATGAAGTTATGATCACAAATGAATGTCTTTCTGATAACCGTGTTATTTTTGAAAATATTAGCTTTCAAAATGTTTCAGATGTTCATATTGACATGGTGGAAGGGAGTATTGAGTAAGTTACTCATTGAAATAGTGGATATGGTGCAAAAGGTCAATATGAAAAGTTTGAATCAAAGTTAGGTTCTAAATTATTTGAGCCTTTGAAACATTTTGCGTTGAGTTAAATGATGATTTGAAAAATGAATTAGATTATGTTACTGAACCTAAGATGAGTGCATTTACCTAGTTTTGGGATGTTGATGATGCATATGAGCTTCATTTCCATGACAACAAGGAGTGTTTTGATGTGGCTATGTCAAAATGCTTAGATGTGTGCTCATTTCATGATGTCTAATTCAAAGAGGTTGTTGAATATGATTTTTTTTTATGCACCTAAGGGTTGTTTGCATATTTCACAACAAAGAGTTTATGACAGTTTCATGTTTTATATGAAAACTAAAAAATGATGTCAATATTTATGATGCCAACTATCTAAGGGACTATGAGTATTTTCAAATTTCAGTCCAATTGGATGAACATTTAGTGGAACATGATAGTGTGTTGGATAAGGTAAAGTGTCATAGTGGTTATGACTTTCAATTAGCGTCTGATTGCAGATTTCATATTGATAAAATTAATGGTGACAATGATAGGCTCAAACAAATTGTAATAATGGCTAATGCTAGTGTTAGTGATAGAGCTATTTTGTGGGAAGCTTGTGATGGTATTTTAAGACTTGGCCCTATGTAAATTATGGAAAATGGAGTGTTTGGTAGGGGTAAATATTGGTTCTTCATTTTGTGGGGGCTTGGGGCCACCAATTGAAATTTGAAGAAAGGCTTTAATGCAACATAAATGAGAAGTTATAGAGAGCCAAATGGATTTGGCACTTGTTATACTCCATAGAGATCTAGAATCTCACCATTCCCACAAGGGGCATACATCCCAGAACATGAGCAAGTGTTGGTGCCATCAAATTTTGCAAATTTGAAATGCCTATGTCCTTCCAATGTGTCAACAGAGGTTAGGTTGACATACTGATAAATCTACCCCGAAGCCCATCTTCATCAATTAAAAATTTTCAACTTATATTTCATCATGCAAATCCATGTCAAAGAATGTTTTTGGTACATATGGTAATACACCTGCTTAGTTTTGTGCTCCCTGGATGAGTTTTGATGGGCTATTTAATGCTTTTCTAACTACAACTAGGCTAGATTTGGTATTCTAGAAAGATGCAAATATTCAAGTTCTAAGGGAAACCTATTTCTAATTTTGGTATAAAACATCTCCAACTCCATTTTCATAAAAAAATGAAGTCCATATGATGCAATATTTTAATGTGTTTTTGTTGTGGCGAACACCTCTTGTGGGCCCGTTTAGAAAGGAGGTACCAAACTTTGGATGGTTGGGAAAGATATAATTTCAAACTAATGTTTTAAATAATTTATTATGCCCTATCACAAAAAATCATGGCTCCAAGTGTTCCCATTTGTGAGCAGAAAATTTTCACCATTTTGTTAGCAAGAAAAATTGAATTTTACACATTGCAACTTCTAGACTTAGCATGATTTAAGGAATTTTTAATGTTTTAATTGTTGTGTAAGTATTTGAAAAGAATTTTTTTATGTTTTATGATGAAATGGAAGTTGAAATTTTGTACCCAAAGCCTTTTCCTAGTAGCCCACTAGAGTATTGGAGAGGTTTTGTGAGGGGTGTGGGCTAGCAGGAAAACCACTTTTTGGAATTTTTGAGGCTACCTAAAGCTTGTATATGGACCAAATAAGTGTCCCATCCCTATTTGAATGATTGGGGATGGTTTTGGAGCATTAAAATTGAATAAATTAACTAATGTGTTGCTCTAAAATGCTCTGAAATTGATTTACACACCTAGCTGGAACAAAAAAATGACTTGCACACTTACAAATCAAGTTAGCAGCCTTTTCTCACACCTTGGGAATGATTTCAATGTTTTTTGACACATTTTCAAATTTCCATTCACATCAAAAATGCCCAAAAATAATTTCTCATGACCTACACATGGTTCTTTTGCAATGGCAACCATTTAAATGTTTATCTCGGTTGCAAAGTGTTTGAAGAAGATTTTGATTTTGTTTCAAGTAAAAATGGTGATGCAAAAGTTGTAAGATCAATTGAGGAAAAATTGGTTGCAAACTAAATGTAGCAAGAAAATAGTTGCCAACTAATTGTTTGACAAAATGGAAGATTTAATCACAAAGGAATCAAAGGCATTTTGTGGGATTCAATGGGTAAAGTGTGCTAAGTTAAGTGCATTTTTCTTGATATTACTATATGGGCTTTTACCTAGAGGTAATATTTTTCACTTGCCAGGTGAAATTGTAGCAATAAAACCACTTTTACACCCAGGTAAAAATATTGCATGGGATTTACAATAACAAAGTGATAAAGAACATTTTACTTTCCAGAATGAAGAAAAATGGAGATGGAAAATAGTCTGTAAAGTGGCATATTCTAATTGTAGATCAAAAGGTTGGACTTGTTACAAGTGTCAATTAGAGATTAAATATAATTTTCCTCATTCTCTTTATATTGTAATCTCTATCTCATTTGTTAGGGTTCCAAGATTTTGGAGTTGTAAGGGGTAGGCTATTAGTTTTGTGCAAGAAAATAGAGACTCATGCTATAAAAAATTTCTTGTAATTGTATTATATATCTTAATAGCAACATATATGAATACATTCTCTTGCATTATTTTAGTGTATATTGTCTCCATTCTGTCATGAATTATTTCTTTCAGTAATATAATCAAGGATTGTAAAGCTTTCCATTCACATTTGTTGCATATGGATTAGTTTTAGTGTTACTATTTGATCAAGGAGCAATGTAAATTCTTTCAATGAAATTAATGAGAATTGTTATCAACTAGATTTGCACCCTACTGAACTTAAGGTTTAGCAATCTGTTGACACATGGGAATAAGCCCAAGGTGTGGGTACCTTATATGAGATCAAACCTTTGGTGAAGGCAGAATTCCTAAATGATTATCACCTAGACTACTTAACTACTCTACTATTCTGCAAAGGAAAAGGGAAGGAGAAAATGTAGAAACTAAAAACTAAAAATGAAACTAAGAAGGTGATACACCAAACTAAACTAGGACATAAAGCTTAGACTACAAACACATGACTACAATGACAAAAATTAAACTTCCACAACTCATTACTGCATGCCTTTGCATAAGTGTTTCACAAAGTGGTCATAATGCTCAAAATCCTAGGAGGAAGATAACTCCACAGCTAAAAGCCATTTGCATTTTTGACATAGTTTGAAACCTGCATTAACATAATTTTGCATTTATAAAGGTGCTAAAATCTAAGACAAATATATAAGGAAATGGATAGTACCTCAAAAATAACTTGATAAATCAATTGAATGCACACAATAATGCAAACAACAAGTAGGGAAAACTTCAAATCAATGATATCCAAGATCTTCACTATATTTCATATCCAAAAATGAGTTACAAAAGTATGCCATAAACTGTCCAAGGACTCAAAAATTCACTAAGTGCCAGAAAGTGCATAATCAAAACTAAATACAAAAGAGTAAAAAAAATGACTATATCTCCAACTCCCTCCAAAAATCCACCAAAAGAGGATCTAGAAACTGAGTTGGGTAGGATGCCCCCAAAAGGCCAAGAATCTAGAAATTGAATCTCCTCCAAAAGAGCTCCCATGTATGGAAAAATCCAAGTTTTACCATGCCAAACATTAAGGAATGCAAAACCACCTCCTAGATGCTCTCATATCCTCCAACAAAGTGAATAAAAGCTCCTATATGCTTTCTCTTGGTCAACCAATTACTTCAACCACCCCTATATTCTTGCAAAGGCATCAAAGCTCAACTAAATCTCTTAAAGAATTTACAAAGCATACTTCATAATCTTTGCATTTAAAATAGCAATTTGACTAAGTGGTTTATAAAAATATCACTTAAAATCAAATGCTTTACGTTTGAAAATCTATGTAAAAATAAAATAAAAGGCTCGATCATCTGTGATCAAATAAAAAAAGAAATCTAAGTCCAAAGGAATCTTAAGCATTCATACACAAAGAGTTTATGCAAAAGTCACTAAGGCATAGTATGGGGTATTGAAGAATACAAGGCATAAAACTTAAAGTCTCAGCCCATGGGTGCATTAGTGATTTTCAAGAATTTTAAATAAAAATAAAAAATTCCTATATGCATAGGTCAACATAACTTAAGGTAAAAACCCTAAAATAAAACTGAGCCCAAAGAAGAACAAAGCATTTAATTTCACATTCGATGCTTCTGGAAATTTGGAGGTGCCACCATAGGGTTTCATTGAGCTTCATTCATGGAGTTTTGAGGCAAATTATGACATTATAGAAGCATCTCCAGCTCACTTCAAGTAAGAAATGACACCCACTCACCCAAATGAACTCTTTGTAAGCATATTTGGTCATTTTGAGCTCTGTTTGTGAGCAAATAAAAGCATCTCTTTGCATTCTTCATTTCCTATGTAGATCATGCATTTTACATAAGAGAAAATGAATTTCCTCTATATGAATTCTTTTGTTCACAAATACTAAGTATTAGTTGTTTTTATTGCCATGGCCATACGTACTATAGGTATCAACGAGCCTTGCTTTCTTTTATGACTAAGCTTCAAGCATTCTCTGTATAGATGTCCTATCTCTCTCTCTCTACACTTTGTGTTTATCTTATGCAAAGATTCAAGGGTTTTGATCTATGTTCTTAGCTCAACTCTAGGGCATATACATAATGTATATTGTCCTCTCCTTTCTTAACATTTTTGGTTTGAGATTGTTATGCATTGAGTTTTCTGGAAAGATCTCACTATTATTTCATTTCTTCTATATTTGATGTTCATTTTTAGAAATAAAATATTCTTTTGTATCACAGGGCGCAGGATCCCTCTTTCCCATCTAGGTATCCCATTTTTGCAAGCTTAAGGTTTCATTACTTGCAGGAGCTTGAAACTCTCCTATTTTCTCTACAACTTATTTTGAAACAAACCCCAAATGGTTTTTTGTATTTTGAGAAGAAAAATTTTCTCCCCAAGCCGTGGTCATGAGAGAAAAAAATTGGGTTTTAAAAATACTGATGTAGCTTGGATTTTTTCCATCTCTTTTCAATGAATATGCAAAATATACATTATTTCTCACCTTCCCTAATTCAAACCCCACACAAATAACAAATGATAGCTTGAAACCCCAACTCCCTTCACTTTTAAATACAAAGTGTTTTAGCACTTCCATGATGACAACCTTAGAGGCTTCTAGGAATAGTAACATGATGTTTCCTTACAATGTACTTATTACTTCCATATTTTTCTCAAAATGTAGTCTTGCTTCAATGCATTGATCACTGTTGCTTTTATCATTTAAAAAATTCCTTCTAGATCTTGTCACATAGCTCCTCCATCTGGAATTTAGTGTATTCCCTTTCTAAAAATATAGATGCAATACAAGCTCCAATCTACTTTGAATTTGTAACATGATCTTAGCTTTGCATCCTCTGAAATAAAAAGAGAAAATTGCACCTTACATTTCATTATTCTACTTCTAAAGTATAACCAAAACAAGGATATCTCTCTCACTTTGTAGCCCTTGTAGAAATGTTGATTGAAATTTTAATTGCAATGCTTATGATAATTCCTTTTTCCTTTTCATACATATACAAGTTCATTCACTGTAATAACAACTTAATCATCTCATTTGTGTTTACTGAGTAAGAACTACTCATTTTTCTGCAATAAGGTTTCAATTTTAACCTACATTATTGAAATGCATAGATCCACATTGTTATCATCTATTGGTTTGCTTCAGTACTTAATGGTACTCAAAACACAATACCGTCCTATAGCTCACTACCCCCTTTTGCACTCAATGCATAATTTTTCATCCCTCTAGGGTAGAGCATTGTTTCCTCACACTTAGAGACTAGTAGAGCATGAGTAAATTTGGATAGTCCTATGTAATTTGGTGCTTATACAACATTGTCTTCACTTCATTTCATTGATGGATATGTTGTCCATGTTTGTGATCAGATATTTGATACTCATTGTTTCAAGTTATGATTACTTATTGAGAATCAATTTACATCTCACCATCACTGTTGCATACAAATTGTTGTCACCCTTGATCTATGACTGCTTCATTTCATTTATGTTAGCCCTTGATAGCTTCTGATAAGACTTGGTGACCTAATAGCATATAAATTAAAATAGTTAGACTTCATTTTGTAACTCACTAAGAGTCCCTATAGATGAGTCTTATGACATTTTTTATTGACAAGGAGTATCACTATTAATGTAAGATGATTCCCATTAATAATGATACCTATCTTTGTCAATAAAAACATGATTAATGAGACCTATCAACAAATATTCAATGGTGATATAAAAATGCAATTATCTCTCTCTAATGGAAATAAAGGGAAGCATGTTGGGCTCAACCCTTGTGGGAGCCACATTTTATGCCACATGCTATAATTTGATAAAACAAAATAGTAACAAGGATTTTATCTATACATGCACAAGAAGCAAACATGTTAGATAAAAACAAGCATATGATAGATGTGTTTGAAAATTATCTTATTTTTCTTCGACATCTATGGTATGCTTGGATATTTGAATGCACATGAGGATCAAATTATATGTTTATAGATGTATTCCCATATTTTGACTAGTGATCCTTCATTGCTCTAATAGAACTCTTCTCACACAGATGTAGGGAACCTAGTAGTAGCAAGGAGAGGATCAACTAGAAGTAGAACAAGTGAGAGGGACCAAATATGATGCAAAACAAAGCAACCAGGATTTTTCATTCAGGAAATGGAAAGTCCCCTTTCTCTTTATGTGCATTCTTTCTCATTTATATCTATAAATGTATAGTTATTTCCATTATATGCATTTTGATAGTTAGTCCCACAACTTGTGTGGGACACCATACATTTATATTATCAATAAAGACTACAATTTTGAAAATATTTTGCACTTTATCCTATGCTATGTTATATGCATTTGCATAATGCAATGTAGTATTGTAGTCTTTTGATATTTCTTTATGCACATGAATGTGACATAGCAGAGCTAAAATGTACCTTCTTTTCACTTATAAAAATATAAACAACACTGCCTATTTGGGCAAGTAGCAAAAATAAGTAACAAGAATATTTTGTTATAGGTTGGATTATTAAGTAGAAGTTGCAATGTTAGTCATTAGTTTGTCTCATTATCATAAGGTGTTGATGGTTAAATGATCATCAAGATATGTTTAGAATGTGATAAAGGATGTGTATGTGCATTTTTACTCTATAGCCTTGGATAAGCACTAATTTATTTTGAATGGTTTCATTTCAATCTCATAAACAATCTTCAAATTCAAAAATTGTTTCCCTGCTTTAATTAAGTTTAGAGTTATTTTATTCTTCAACTTCATACCTGAATTTTATAGTGTAGACACCTGAATTTGACCACTCCCATATGGTCAAATTCACCATTGCATTCCTCTATCCCGCATCCCTAAACTATATTTAATTAAATAATTATTTATTTAGTTAATATTTCATCCTAGCCTAATATCTCTTAAGGTATTTGATTAATTAATTGGATACCTCACCTTATTCTTCTCTAAATCAAATAAATGGTTCAATTTATTTAATTTAGCCACTTTATCCAAATGAATTAAATTAATTTGTTAATTCATCTTTTCTCTCTTCTCATGTCAACATCCTCCATAATCCCCTTCTAATCTATATTAACCTAATTAATTTGTGATTAGGGTGTACAGATCCCTAATCATCATTAGGTTCACATCCTCCATAATTTTCTAGTTGCCTCTAATCCCTTCATTAGCCCATTTAATCCTACAATTGCACAACCTTAATCGCTAATTTAGCCTAACCTAATCCTCATGCCATTTATGGCATATGTTGTTAGTCAACCTTCATTAAATGCTTCCTTGTTTTGGAGAAGCCATCCTCTTCGCCCTTTGAATTTAAAATTCAAATTTATTCTCCCCATGAATTTTGAGGAATTTTTAATTCCTCATAATCCCACATAAGGAATTTTTAATTCCTTGATCAATCCCCATGAGGATTTGTGAGGAATTTTTAATTCCTCACTTGTCCTCTCAAGGTACATATGGACAAAAACATCCTTTATGAGAAGATCTTGTCCATTCCCAAGGTACTTTCAAGTACCTCCTTGTCATCACCAGCTCATCTCCAACTCACCCTCCCTTATCCACCTCACCATCCACATGTCCTCATGTGATGGTTTGTGAGGATCAAACTCATCTTAGCCCTTGATCTTCTCTCCAAGGATGAATCTCAACCGTCCATCCATTTAGAGGCATTTCCCCTAAAAGTGGTGGATTTTGGCCTCATTTGCATCAATCATTCATTCAAGCCAACCAACCTCCATTGTTACACCCAAATTGAGCATCCATTTTTCATCAAATCCATTACCCATTTCCACCATTGCATTCCTCATCTCATCCTTATCAATTTTCACTAGGTTTCATGCCATCTTTCCAACAAAAGGAGCACACAAATCAGCCATCAAAGGGCCAACCAAAGGAAAAATTCAAACAAGGTAATATTCTCATGTTTTTTTGTGTGTTTTTGTTTGAATTAAACTAGGATAATCTTGAGTTGATGTTTGTGTCTTTCTCTTAGCATTTTCTTTTGTGATTTTTCACTTCTCAAGTAGAAAAGCACTTGCACACATTTCTGCCACACTTAGTGGGACCCACGTCATGGGTCTACTTTTACTATTTTTTGTTGTTTCAAAATTTGTAGGTTCAGATTTAGACCACAAAGGTGAATCTGCCCTGAGAGGAGAATCCACCTAACATAGGGGTGATTTTGTAGGGATACAGGCAGGAGTACATATGCCTTTCTTGTAGAGGGTGAACTTGCATCCATTGATCGAGATCAAAAATTTCAAAGTTGAACATGCTCGAGTAACTTGAATGGGTGAAATTGTTGAAGGAAGTGGTGATCCTACACTAATTACAGAGACAAAAAATGCATATGCCTCTCCATCAGATAGGAAATATCACAAACTCCCATTTCCTGAAAAGGAAATCCTATACATCGGGGAAAGGAGAATTTTCTCTACACAGGGGTGATCCTACGATGATCTAGAACCCTAAATTATTTTATTTAAGCTTTCATACTATCTAGGAACACATAGATTTAATTAAAGAGTCAATTTACTTATTTTTCATGTTTGGGAGCATGTTGTTAACATATGCTCTCCCCTTGCACCATACAGTGAGCTTAGGCGATAAAAAATCACAACTCGTTCCATTCTAGTTGAGTCCACTTAGGGGTGCTAGTATGCATATGCACTCCCCTTCTACTATGTACGAGCTTAGGGATCAAAAAATTATAGTACTTCCTTCCCTTTAGTAAGACCTACCTAGGATTTCATCACTCATGAGACGTGATCTTGACCATGTGTTACCGGCGGGGTATATAAAGGGGGGAGAGCTAAATTCGTACCCCAATCCAGTCGCATCATTTTTTGTGGAGCACTGATACTAGGGTCATTCCTAGTTAAGGTGTGAAGGGTTGGACCGAGTTTCTAGTACCCTTTTGGGGCTCCTGATCTATGCTTGTGATGGGTTGGTTTTCACAGTTGTGCCTCACACACCCTCTTGGTGTATTGAGGACTCCCCTAGTTTCCTGTTCAGCCTAGTTTAATATTTTTGTTTACTCATGGCTTTGTGTAGTGTAGAGAATGCAGATCATACCCCAAATTTACTCACCACATACTCCCTTAGGTTGAGATAGAAATCCTTGTGGTGAACTATGATAGTTCCCAAGTGAGAGAGTGAAGGTGAGCATGTGGCATCTACTGATGACCCTATTCCATTGAACCTCTAGCTATCCACCTTCACGAGAAAGGGTGATCTATAGTACCACCCCAGTATAATGGAGTATTAACCTTGAGGTGTTTACTTAAGGTGGTGGGCCTAAATCAAGTTTTTAATCCTTTACTACTAATTTTAGGCTTTTGTTGGTTGGCATGCGTTCTTGTGATATATCAGTGCCTATCATCAGTCTGAGTTAGTCTCAAAACATTGCATATTGCTTGTTGTTTGTATCCTTTTACATAGTCTATCTTATCCCTCAATGGCGAGTTTGCTTCACAAATGAGAGAAATTGCATTCTAGATAGGTGATCCTACCGTGCGAAGGGAGAATCTATGTCATAGTCTAGTAATGTCATCTGATAGGAAAACTCACTTTTGTTAGGGGTGAATTCACTAGTGGGTCTCTTAGATAGGCAACCTCGTATCTGCCTATTACTTGAATAGGTGACCCCTTCCTCCTCATAGGTAATTTTGTGTCTGCATCCCTCAATCCTCTATCCATACATCCCATATAATAGGCAAACCTTCTATTCGTAGGGGTGATCCCATGTCCAATTCATACCATCCTCGTCTGTACAACCAAGGAAATAGGCGATACTACTAAACTGTTAGGCATTTCGGTATCATTTCCATACAATTGAAGAGAGAGGTGATCTCGAGCCCTAGATAGGTGAATCTATGTTCATTAGGGGTGATCCCATTCCCACCTATCCATACAAAGTCCTATTTAGGCGATCTCACTTCCCATTTTGGCAATCCCATAAATCTAGACTATATAGTCCAAGACATAGGCGATCTTATGAACCCTAGAGAGGCGATCTTGTGATACACAGAGGTGATTTCATGATCCTTTAGATAGGATATCTTGTGAACTAGAAGGGAAAACTTGTGACACACATAGGTGAATCCATCTCCCATACAAAAACTAGAGAGTGAACCTACTTGGTCACTGAAAGACTCTTATTTTTTGAGTCCATTCTTGTGATCAAATATTTTTTATCACCACCCATTTGTCTTTAATCATCATTTTAGTGCATCTGTATTTTTCAAAAATCATCAAATTGAGTTAGTTACTTGACCCTAATCATTATCATTCACACTTAGGATTGTCATCCATCCTAAGTCAGTAATACTTCATGGCCTCATCAATCTACTTCAATCTTGAGGTAGATTCTGCATCATATTCATCATCTTCATCCTCTAATCCAATTATTATCATCCTATAGTGTCTAGTCAAACTTTTGAATCTAGTTTAGAGTTAATCCTATCGACCCAACCCAATCAATCATTTGATCCAATCAATCCATCCAACTTAATCCAATCCAGTTATAAATCCATCATTATCCTAGCAATCATCCAATTAATCAATATTTTTTCTTAGCAATCCTTTCAATCATCACCTAGGTCATTAATACTTAAGTCCATCTTAGGAATTATTTTCATCTTTAGTCTTCTGGTCATCAGCCTTTACATTCTCCTTACCACTCAATCACAAGAAAGAAAACTCATGGAGCAACAATAGTTCCAAGGTATTCAACCTTAGTATCCACAGAATCCCCCCACTAACAAAAGGTCATCATAATCCAAGATAAAAGTTCACACACAATATTTCCTTGAAGAAAGTATGATTAACCAACCTAAGCTCACTATTGATTAATATCTTAGCAACCCCACCAACATGCAAATGACCGAGCATCTTCTTAATGAGCGTGGTGATAAAATCCTTGCCTCATTACTCATGGGGGGTATTAAGCCACCGCTAGGATTTGATATGTCCTAGTACATCAACATCACACCCCCCATAATAACAAGATTTGCAAAATTCTCAGGCTAATCTAGGATTATTGGTCCCACAAGACATGTGGTACTAGCTTGGTTTTTTCAATGATTTTTGTTATCAAATACCACCCACTCTAGTTTGGATTTCAGTCATGGGTATAACACATGATCCCAACAATCACCAGGGCCCTAGTCCTAATAGTTCTCAAAGCTATATCAGTCATCAAGATCCAAACAATCCTCAAGGTCTTGGTCCTATTAACCCACTAGGTATGGACACTCTACAAATTTTGACCCCCATACCATCTACACTACCACTTTTATCACATCAATAAGGTTCAGTCACTAGAGAATACTAGGGGAAATGAATATAACCCTATTTCCACTATGCCTCCTGATATACCTCTCATCCACACACATACATCAAACTTACCCCCACCTCCATTCACATCTCAGCAAAAGCCTCAAGGCAACCGACCACCCTTGTATCAATGTCAGGGTAATCCGCAACAAGCATCATCACAACCACCTCATCAAAAACTACCATAGTAACACCCATCTTAACCTCCATAGTAAACTAAAATCCCTTCACAACCCTCGCATCATGTTCAAGTCTCATCGCAACATCAACAACCACCCCTACATCAACCTCAAGTAATCCATCATAACTGCCATGCCAATCCCAAGATAATCTATCATATCCTCCTTGTCAATCGCAAGTACCCCTCAACAACAACTATCTTAGTAACCACTACCACACTAATCCCAAATCCCATCACAACCTCCTAATCATTCTCAAATCCTGTCACAACCTCTACAACATACCAAAATCCTGTGGCAATCACAACAATCCTCTTAGAAAATTTTGGCCAACCCTAGTTCCCAATATTTATACCATCCCTAAAGAACTTATTATTAGCAACCCCCTACATTAACCCTAATACCAATCATTATTACTATAATCCACAACAATCCCAACAACAGTCGTCATACGCTAATCCCCAGTAATTACAACAAAATACTTACTATCAACAATCCAATCTAGAACAACCTACATATAACTACAAATCCAATACATTTTATTCCTAGCAGCCACCATCATATCAATGGGGTGTCACCTAATCATACCATCAAGCCCCATCATCATATCAACAAACTTACACCAATCCTCCATCCACGTATTCTAACCAAGACCAACAAGTCCCTTCATATCCACCGCCACCATAATCAACAATATGTACCTTATGATCAGTTCAATCTAGCATGCCCCTCCTCATCAATACCAATTAATAAGGAGTGGGAAGAAATAAAAGTTTCTCTAAAAGACTTGCAAGTGGGGACATCCAAGAAGTCCTAAAAATTTGAGAACATTTTTCCTTATCCATTTGACACGTCCATCTCACGTGTTCCCTTTCCTAAACATTTTGAAATGTTGAAATTGAATAAGTAGAAGGGAAGGGGTGATCCAAGAAACCACTTGCAAGAATTTTATATGCATTGCTAGGAAGTCTTGCATAATGACAATTATCTCCTATGATTTTTCCCTAGGAGCCTAATGGGGCAAGATCTACACTAGTTCATGGGTCTTCTAAAGGGGTCAATTTCTTCCTTTCCAAATTTATCTAAAAAGTTTGTTGCACACTTCTCTTTCAACCTTGCGGAAGGACATAGGCACTTTAGATCTCCTAAAATATAAGCAACATGATGGAGATACATTCACAAGCCACCTAAAAATTTGGTGAGCCCTAGCCACTCAGCTTAAATCCAATCTACATGAGAAGGAGTTAGTAACCATCTTTGTTACAAACCCTAGTGCAGGAGTACCTACACCCTTAATGCAAAATGTGATTTGGTGAAATGTAATAAGTTGCATCAAGGTGATCATAGAGTGAATCCAGGTGAGTTAGGGGTTTTTAAAGTTTTATTTATGTTAAATAAGGTCTAAAAGACCATATAATATGTATTTGAGGGTGTTTAGTGCCTTAGGAGGTCAATTAGGTAGAAAGTGCAAAAGTTATAAAATGTTGTCAAGAGTAACATTGACAAAAACAATGCAATTTATGAGTTAAGTAATCCAAATGTTGGTTATGGGAATTGGAAAGCTGATATTTGGTTTGAAACATGTTTAAAATATCTCCATGGATCAAAGAAGGCGGTTGTTGAAAGTTTTGAGACTCCAAAAATCAATACAAATGTTTTTCTGTACATTTCCCTATTTTTCCTAAATTTGTTCGCTTTGTACGGACCTGTACATTTGTTTGATGCTCTAAATTCTTGTTAATTGTGTAGACACATGAAATACCTTTCATTTGAACCTATTTGGAGGATCTAACACTTCTTGTTTAGATAGATCTTCTCACTTTTTTGGAACTTCTTGTGTTAGGGCAACAAAGACACTGTTTGGAATTTTAATCAAGTATTAAAGCCTTCCACCTACTGTTATGGTTGTTTCTCAATGGGAAGGAATAGTTCCATGGTATAATAGTTGTTTACATGCCTTATTTGGAAATAAAAATAAATTTATGTGTAATGGGAGGACGCCCTAAGGATGGGCAGTGCCATTTTTCCTGTGAAAATGGTGGTTCAAAGCATGGTTTTGTTGAATTGTTGATGGGGTAGAGTTTGTGAAGGTGGTAAATTTCTGTACAAACCTAAATAAACTTGTTTGAAGCATTGGTTGTATTTTATGGGCCCTGTAGTAGTGTTTTTATGAAAACCCTAGGTGTTTACATGGAAAATTGAGGGTTTCTTGGGGTAGCGATGTTTAAACCTTGAATTTGAGAAAATATTGTGGAATTGGGAGTTTTAAGGTATGATAAATGACTATCTAAAGAGTCCTGGTGATAAAAAAGTGGTTTGAAGACACTTACTTTGAAAAATAGGGCTAATCTAGTAGCCTTTTGAGCAGGGCAACCTATTGAAACTTGATGATGGGCCTAAAAAACCTTGTGTTATCTATTATGTCATTTTGTTTGAAATTTAGTGGATGCTTAATTGAGGTTGTGTTGGCCTTTTTGTGGCCTTCTCTAAAATATATTTCTATTTGATGATTTTGGAAGATTAGGAGTCAATTGGTGAAGATGTGAGTGAAAGTCATGTTTTTGAGTTCAAAGGCAGATTTTACTTGATTGAGTCAAGTCATTTTATGTTGGTTAGTGTGAATATACCACCTTGATTGCATCAAAATCCCACCCTAAACTAGACCATAACTTGCACCTCCATTGCATTTCCACTTTTGTAGAGGTCATTAAGATGGGTACTACTATTGAAAGGGCCCTTATCACTAAAGGACAAATCAAAATCTTTAAGGAAGATAAAGACAACTCATTTGGAGATAAATCCCGCTACTGGAACAAGAAAAAGAATGATGTCAATGATGGTGTCATTGAAACTAAACACATCATGGTATATAGCACCTCGCAAAGATCTCAATATGCCCCTTAAACATAGGATTTTGGTACCCACTTGCTTTCTATCACTCCTAGGGTTTTTCACCTAAAAGGAGAAAGAGGGGTCTAAAATGCACAATGTTTCATTTAAGATTAGTGTGAGGATGGATGGGATATTGATTTGAAGTGTGTGTGAATGTGTTGAATGCTTACAAATGAAAATAAATGAAGTAAACTAACCTAATGCAAGATGCTGGAAAACACGATGTTGATTGCAAATATGAACTAGAAACTTATACAAATGAAAACATAAATTGATGACACTAATCAGAGTGCACCTAGAGGTAGATTATTGTTGTTGGAAGGTTCTGGAATGTTCCAAAAGTCACTGTTAATGGCCACTAGGACTAATTCACCATGCATGGTGAATTAGTCCTGTTTCTAATGAAAAGTCCAAAAAATAGGTTTCTGACTATTGGGAGCTAAATTTTGACAAAACCACTTTTCAGGCCTATAGATGGGACTCTTTCACCATGGGTTCACTGTTAATGGCCACTAGGACTAATTCACCATGCATGGTGAATTAGTCCTGCTTCTGATGAAAAGTCCAAAAAATAGGTTTCTGACTATCAGGAGCTAAATTTTGACAAAACCACTTTTCAAGCCTATAGATGGGACTTTTCACCATGGGTGAAAAATTAGTCCACCTATATGAATCTACAAATTTAGGAATAGATTATTTGGACCTATATTTTCACTTCTACTTCCTACAGGTGTCCACTTCTGAAATTGTCAAATCTGGGTCTGAAAGTGACTTTTTGTTGATTCTTTGAATTGTTGAATGAAGAGAGGACTTTAATAACCTTGCAACTTGATCTTCAATTATTTCCAAGACTCCAAAGGACCTAAATCTACAAACACACAGGAAGAGAAAGATAAATATTGATTGTTAAGGCATGGGGGTTTGCCTTGGTCAAACCTTGTTTAGGTAATTAAACGAAAATGATGAAAGAAAGGAATGAAACATGCAACAATGGAATAGATTACCTTTCCATGATGATTTATCTTGAAATTCTACAACATAACATGTAGAATCTACCCTTGAATGTCTTAGGAAGCTAAATTAATGACTTGCAATGTGAAATCAATAACTTTCTTGATGAATGATGTGAATGAGATTAAGAGATGACTGAGTGGTTCAAGATTAGAAGATAAGAGATAGATGTCAAAATGAGGTGAAAATCACATATTTATACACACTTGTGCCTTAGTTAACCATTCATACCTCATCATAGGCCGACATCAAGTATTTTTGAATAAAATCTTGAAAGGAAATTTAAAATATTCTAAATTTGGGGCCAAGGGGGACTTATTCACAACCCATGGCAAATGGTTCCCACCTAGGACCTAAAAATGTGTGTCAAGAAATATGTTGTATTTAATGTTGTTTATCGGGATAATACTAAAAAATACACTTAATTAAGCATATCAGAGCATAAAGGGGACAAATAAAGCATGATAAAGGGAAAAATAGTGAAGATGTACCTAGAAAAGCATGAAAGCTTGTTACAAGACTACAACACTTCAAAATAGGTCTTGTTGATGAATAAAAAGATGATTTTTAGGTAAATTGCAATTATTAGAGTCTAGAAGAATGTAGAAATGTCTTACAACACTTCACAACACCTTCACAAGGCATCATTAAAAGTATTTTATTTAGTTTGCAAGGGTCCAAGACCTAGTTTGGATGCATAAAATGCCTCACAACACTAGATTAAGGCCTCATTAAGTCCAATTATTCTCATGTCAAGAAAAGGGAACTTCTTTCTATGACACAACCCTAATCCATAATTAGTTTCCAATGTCATATCCATACCACAAGGTGCACCCCATCCTCCTTCATATTCCAATCAAAATAGTTAAGGGAATAATAAACATGCATTCACTCCTTTGAGGGAATCCCTAGATGTTATTTTCAAAAGATTGCTCCAAGCGAATTATGTAGTCACCTATCCTATGACAAAGCCTTTTGATGAGTCAAATCCCAAACCTGTTTGGTAGAGAGAAAATGAGTATTGTGATTATCACAAGATCAAAGGTCACTCCACTAATAAATGTCAAGGACTTAAAAGTTATGTTGATGCCAAAAATTGACGAGGTAACAGTTCCTTATGGGAAACTCAGCTCAAGGGGGACCCTTTGCGCCGAATTGAGTGACCTCCGAATTTTAAAGAAGTCGGCTTCTTCTATAATGGGTTTTGGAAAGGGAAAAGGAAACAGATCTAATGAAACAAAATCTAATCTAAGGCGATGCGCCAAAAATTGCTGATAGGCACGATAAATCATAGATTTAGGGGCCTGAATGGTGTTGTCGTGTTCCAAAATGTCAGAGATTTAAAGATATAGCATAAACAATTCATTTATTGACATAAAATAGTATTGCATACATCCTTACTACTAAGAAGAGTCATTAGACATGATTTAAGTAAGCAAGTTGTATTCAACATATAGAAGTCCCTTCAAATGAAATGCTTAAGACAGTATAGAGCACAGTTTGCAGTTTTAATCAGAACATGAAAAATAGAAAGGTCAAACAGTTGGCACAGTCTGAAAGTTTCTTGCAAATAAAATAGTAAAAGAGGTATGATGTCTCTTGTTAAAACCAATGTGTTTTCTCTCAAATTTTTGGACCTTTATCTCATCGACTAAGAGAGTATATATAGCAGGAAAATAAACCTCCCACCGCTTTGGAGAACTATATTAGAAAAGATCCCACAATCCCCTGCAATGATGCCTAAATCAGAAGATTCTCAAGGCAGTTACAACGGCATCGAGCCAAAACACAGCGCCCAGTCATCCAGGTGCAGCTGCATCCCTTGTAATGATGGCAGTGGTTCCAGCCAGCTCGAGGTGACAAGTGTCATCCACCGCTACAAACGACCATGATGAGCGGCACCCAATAGCATCATCCCCTCAGCCAGCCTATCGTCTACTCTGCAAATTAGTCGTAAGGCACATGGCAGCCGTTCGTTGCCCACTCGAAACTTTCTCTCATTACTGCTGAGAGATTGCAAAGATACAACACGTGTCTAATGGGCCAAGATCCTTATCGCAATGGAGAGAAAGCTACATCAACCAGGTGTGAAAAACGCGTGGCAGCGTTTCGCTGCCCGCAACTGGTCGTTTCCTTACTACGTAAAAGATATGCGAAGGGTTGCCACCTAGCAGAAGGTGGGGCTCGTCAACACCTTTAGAAAATAAAAAGAAGCCCAGTGAAAGCAATTCATAGCCCGTGGTTGTTTGTTTCATCTGCTCATGAAAACCTTGCGATCTCCCACCACGAAGTAAGATGTAGGACCTACCAACCATCTTTAGAAATGATGGGCCTGTAGAAACCTTTCGCAACTCGAAGAGACCTTTAAGAAAATAAGAAATAAAAATCCTCCACAAGTGTGACACGTGGACGCCCAGCGCAGCTCCTAAGGACCTGAAAGGGAAGCTGTTGCCCGAAGTTGCGAAGAGGAGATGCGCAAAGTGGCAGATCAAAATTTGATGGAAAGCGGAATAAACTCAGCGATGCACAGGCCGGCGCACACACAACACAAAAGAAACCCAAAGGGAGCTGTTTGAATATTTATTTTAACAGCTTTTGGCGACTACCAGGGGCGTTTCAGATAAGGAACGAAGAACCCAAAAATCTCTCTGGTTCCGCAGACCAGAGCTTTATCCATAGGGCTAATGGGGTCAGAGTTTGGAAGAGAAGCCTGCAAGGGTGACCATTCAGTTTCAGACGGCCTTTCCATGCTGCGCAAATTTTTTTATGCTCCGCGTAGATCAATAGCTTCCTTGTGGGGCAGCACCTCAGGTAGGCCGGCGCCTGCTTGGATATGGAAAAGTAGTTGCGAGAGTGGATAAATGATCACCTCAATGTCGGCCGCCGTTGGGGAGCTGCTCAACTCCCTGAAAGCCTCCGGGTCATTTTCCTTCTGCTCAATAATCTCAGCAATCTGTGTAGTCATGGTAATGGATCCATCCTCGAGGAATGGGGACGGCAGCCCCAGCTTGCTTAACTCAGAGAAACTTCCCTGTATGCTATCAAGTGCCCTGCTTAGAAAAGTTGCAGCTGCCTTAGTGCGCTGGAAAGTGGAGTGACAATGAATGAATTTATTTTCTTCTTGAGCAGCAACATCCTGATCTTCGATGCCTGCCCCGCCAAGGATCTCGTCTGAGATAAAGTATAGCTTGTTGAGCAAGTCCCTCACCTTGGGAACCCTCTCTAGGATGAAACGTGGGAAGTGCTCAATGGTATTGCTTGCCTCTTGATTGAGCCTTGATGCCTTGTCGATAAATCAGAGGGTAGGCTGCAGTGTTAGGCAAAAGGTTTTGACTTTCTCCTAGTGAGAAATGTATAATTGCCTAACTAGCGGAATGACATCAGGTTGGGCAGGGGCAGGCAATAGAGAGGCTTTAAGCGAAGAAATCTCCACGTCTTTTGAAATAAGGGCCTCGGCTAATTCTGCCTTCTTACTTTTCTCGGACGCTAGCTGCTCCACATAGTTGCTCATTTCTTTATTTCAATTTTGTTCAGCTCGGGAGTGGTTCGTTGATTTCTCTTCCAGAGAAGCCTTTGTCTCTCAGAGCTCATCCTCCAATTTAGCTTTCAGGCCTGCAAATTCGGCCTCCTTTCCCTGTACTCTTTGCTCATACTGCTCTTGTAAGTGTTTCAACTCCACACCCTTTTTTGCCATCCCTTGACTATGCTCAAGGCGGACGCGTTCAAGCTCCTCCTCCTTTGACTATAGGCTCTGTCACGCTGCTTGGTTCTAGTTCTGTAGGCCTTTTATTAAGCCTGGATCAACAATCTAGGTCCTCGCAATTTCACCCTGAAGTCTGTTCCTCTCATTCTCTGCTGTCAGTGCCTTTTTAGTCATTCGAGTGATATTTTCCTCCAAGGATTTCTCCTTTGTTTCTAGAAAACTCACTATTTCCTTGGCTGCCCTGATCTGCTCATCCTTATTTTTTAACTGGCAACCAGTTTTGAGGAAGTCGAAAGTGACCACCCATTGTGTTTCCTCCATGATTTTGACCTTATCTTGTGGACATGCTACTTTCATGTCGAGTCCGACAACATATATCTCATAGTCTTCGGGTTGCATTTCTCCCTGAGGCTTGCTTATCCTCAGGTACATGGTTGCGAATTTTAATTCTTGTCGAGCCTCATCATACAAATCTTGTACTATCGGCTCGGTGGGAGCATTGTCATCCTTTGCCTTGCGTTGCCTCATTCTATTTGCACGTACCTCTTTTCCATAATCTATCTGTGCTATGAATTCAGCTGGTGATGAAACTAGCCCACCTGCAAAAGGAACACCAGAGGGTAGGGCATAGGGATAGGTAACTTTCATAGGCGCACACATTTGCTTCTTCTAGAGAGTGATTTTTGTGGAGAAAAGTGTGACACGTTCCATAGTTTGGCTTGAGAACTATCAGCAGGCCTAGGCATTAGTAGCGGCTTTATCGGGGATTCAGCAGTAAGGCTCATTGGCCAGGAAAGGGGAGTCGCTAACGGGGTGTCAGCTTGTTGCAATGGAAGGGGATCAGTCAGCATAGCGGAAAAAGAATGGGCGCTGACAAGGGAAACATTTTCTGAAAGCGGGGCAAGGAAAGTCTGAGCGGTAGCAGTAGGCGTGAGCACACTCAGAAGAGTAATTACAAGCGGGTGGGCCTGCGAAAACTGAGCGAATCCAACTGAATAAGTTGGACCGAAAGCAGAAGGTAGAGGGCTCAAACTTATGGCAGGAGTTGTCAGTGAAGCAGGGGCGGATGCGAAGGAATGAGATGCAAGAGAAAAAGGAGTGAAATGTACCTGTTGACTGGTCGGTGGTGGCTCCAGGATCATCTGTGACTCGCCTACAAACTCTGGTATTTGGCTAGTAGCGGGTGTTTATCCTCTAGCGGGTTCTCGCAAAACCCCTCCGATAATACTTTCCGTATGCTGCCTTTTTGCAGGTGAACACTCACTAACTTTGGCAACCGAACACATCTGATGAGGCGTTAGCTTAGCTGGTTTAGCGGCCCAAGTGAGTGTATGTAAGCCTCTTGATATATTAAAATGTACATTCGTGGCCACATAGGTAGCATGCCCGGAGACCTTGCCCCTTTGTGCTGAAGAGGATGATGCTGTCGTTTCTTCTTCATGCTCCTCGAATTCCTCCCCCTCCTCGCTCCTATTAATACTAGAGCTCAGGCTGGGGTGGCCTTCTTTCCACTATCTATCAAATTCCTGGTCGTCCTTTAGCTGATTGTAGGGAGCATCCAATTGTGCTACTTCCTGGCGATATTTCCAAAAAGCTTTTATTTTTTCATCGCTCCATTCCTCACCCCTTTTCAACTTGTTATACATACTGCATTCCATGGGAATATTATCATTGGCCACGGCCATAAGAAAGTAGAACTTGTTACATGTGCCTCTAGTGTCCGGCATAGAGATTTGCGCTTATTCTACAAAATCCTCATCTTTATCCGTGCGTGGATTAAGCCACTTTTCCCAGTATGGTCGGGAAATATGGGTAACTTTCATATGTGGCTCTGGTAAGTCATTGAAAGGGTTGTATTCCCACTTATCGTTTACCAGTACCAACCCTAGATGTGCCAGCTTTTCTTTTAACAACTTGTGCGATTATTTTTTAATCAGAGTTACCAACTTGAAACTCTTCGGAAAAGTGAAGAATCCCTTCTTCTTGACCTTTCCGCTGCTACAGAAAGTGAAATCAATGATACATACCTGCCGAAAAATTTTCAGCGCGAGCACTCTATCCGTGACGCAAGCCGGGAGTAGGAAAGGTTTGTCAGTAAAGCCCTACATTCAGAGGATTGTAAAATCCTTGCCTAAGAACCAGTCACAAGCAGGGGTGTAGCTCTGCATAAATCTGGTTTGCTCTTTAGTGAGTCGGACAATATCACCCTCTCTGATTAAATCATTCAAAATCGGGGCTATGAAATAGTCCGCAAATGCATAATAGTCATATGATGCGGAAATGAAAGGTGTCCATGTAGACACCGGCTTCATTTTATTCTTCTCATCAAAAATTGATAGTGGAAGAAATCGGGCGAAGAAATCCAGATTCTGGTGCAGGAACATGTGGACCAGGTACGAAAGAAACCTAAACTTCTTCTCCGCCTGATAATTCTTAATTTGTTGTTTCATTTCTTCAACCATGAACTCAACAAAATCATACCAGAAGAGGTCATGTTGCTTGCGAAATTGTATTGCCGGTCCCAACTGAAATCTTTCTATCTTTTCATCGGAGTCTCGGCTGCAAACAAATGCCAGCATAGACATGGCGTCCTAGAGATCATTGCGGAATGAGCCACACGATAATGGGATACTTGGCGCTTTAACGTCTGGGATACCCTTCTTATTAGTCTCTTCTAATAAGAAATATGAGCTGGTTTTTATCTTCCTCCATATTTTCTCTCCCTTGCTCGGGCGAAAAGGCTCGATAGTCTCCTTCCTTTTACTCAGATCTAAGATACATAACATGTGCCAGATGGCTTTTGGGCTGATATGAACCCTTAAATTATAGCCTTCAATGTAGTGGGTATCTGGATTATAGTGCTGAATAGTAGCATCAACCACTTTTGGACAATAGTGCACCAATGGAACCATGTATTGTGGGAGACCACTATACTAGACTCTACTCACCATGGATTGGTCCACCTGTAGTGCTGATAACCTAGCACAAGCTGCCTCTTTGAGGGATTTAGGGTTCATCGCAAGCTTTGGGTCATAGATATTGTTCCATTTTTTCTCAACCTTTTTTTGGTTACTCCATTCCTTAGGTTTATCCATCTCCTCTGTGTGGGCTCTTCTCATCCTGCTGGGTATACTAGGCATGGCATACGCTACATCCTCATAGATATATACCTCAACTGAGGAACGAATAGCCGTGAATAGTTCCTGGCTAATTTCCTCCTGCATTGCCTGAGCTAAAGATTCTGACATTTTTCCTTCTCTGGTTTTGTAAGCTCCTGGCCGGAAACTATGCTTGCTTCGGATAAACAAACAGAAAACAACTCTGCACTTCTCCTTGCGTTTGTAAAAAGACTTTGAAAAATTAATCTTTTTCATGCAATAATAGCAACTTTTCAAGGTGGTAGGCGAAAACAAGTTTTTTGCATTTAATTCAGCATGTACCGTTAATCTTGCAACTCGTGCTAGATGAACTGATTGCTATTCTGAGGTGATCAGATTTCATTATTACATTTGGAAAATTGTGTGATACGCCCTGATCTCCTTGGAACTTGAGCCTGAAACTATGCTTGCCAACCCTACGTTAGCATGCGCTGGTAATTAATATCCCGTCCGGAATGATTACGTCAAGCAAACGATCACCGCCTAAAAGGATATGAGTATCGCCTTGGGCTCTGAGATGCACTTGAGAGATGACACAATAGCCTACGACCATTCGTCCTCCCACCAACAAGCGCCACCTTTTTAAAACTAATTAATTAGCTTCATTTAATTAAGCACGCATCGAGCTGTGCTATCATGGATGCAACTAGCCCAAAAACGTGAACAAACGCAGGCTCGTCTTTCAAGATAGCAGCTAGCATAACATCACGTTTCTTAGAAGCAGATCAACATGTGCTTTGTCAATCTTTCTATAAATAGGCCAGTAGATAGTGAGTAAAACATACTTAACATTTAAGAGGTGATAAGCCAGTAGCAGAGTGTCAAGCAAGTCCTTTCATAGGTTAGGTGGTGAACGAATTCGGCATTATCTTAAAAGACTAGGGACATTGTTAGAACAATGGATACCCCAATTCGTCTAACCTCGTATAAGTCACAGACGACGTTCTTAGGTGAGATTTCCACTAGGAGACTAAAAAGGATGACGAAGAACAAGCATTCTCTAGTTTTGGTAGCCATTAAGTGGGTCCTAGGCAAGGATTGCATAGAATACGAGGATAAATATAGGGTGAATACCGACGTGTGCTCTCACTTTGTAGCATCCATGCTGGACATTTGCGTTCCTCGACCACTTATCCTGAAGAAGTACCTGAATGGGCTTGGCGAGGTCATTGCACATGCCGCATATGGGATAGGTCTGCCAACAGCCAGCGACCTGCATCACTTTATTGAGGAAGAAGCTAACGTTGTTTGGCTACCATTTCTTAGCGGATTCCACTTGCAGACCCGTGACCAGCACCAGCAGAGGGTTACCCAGGCTCTACACTTCCTATTTCAGAGCTACAACGTGATACCTTTCTATGACGTAGACTGGTATACTGACTTCAGGAACCTGGTGTTTCCACCACCACTGGTAGTTGTGCCACATGATTCTACCAGTGCCGCTGAGGAGCCCATGGATGAGGAAGAAGTGGACGCTGCAGTGAATGTGTCGATTACTGCCAGTCATGCCTTCGGATAGACAACCCCTTTGCCTGCTTGTTCAAAATGTAGCTCTCCTGCTTTAGATAAGCCTGATAAAAGGCTATCATATATAATATACCTTGACACTTGTACATTTTGATAATCAGCTTCCCAACCATTTTGTAACCAAAGAACATATATATCAATATATACTTCCTATTTTAAGGAAAATCCATGCTCTTTTTTGCTTTTGTGTTTAAAATTTTCTGGGTTTGCACTTTTTGTATACTATCTCTCCGTATATGAGTGTATTTGTGTAAAGCAACTCTGGTGTTTTCACGGCCACTGATAATGACCTAATTTGCAGAACGACAACTGATTTTAAGAAAAAGAAATAGCCAAACAATGGGAAAGAAAATAAAAGCATTATTTACATATGTACAAAGTAGAGTTTAATGCCTAATGAAACAACTTAAGATGAATCCCATTGACCGGGATTCCTAACGGTTCCTGCTCCATATTTTCTATCTCAAAAGCATTATGTTGTTTGCACCAGATGATTTTAAATGGTCCCTCCCATAGGCTATCAAATTTAGTATGTTGACCTGGCTTTGCAGCCCTGCTGTCATATTTTAGCACCAAATCTCCACTTTTTAGACCCTGGTCGGAAGCCTTCTTGTCAAACCATCATTTGACTACCTGTTGATGGCTTGTCATTTCCATTAGGGAATTTTCCCTTTTTCCTTGTACTTCCAACAGTTCGGCGAGCCGAACCTCCATGGCTCCATTTTGTTCTATCTCAAGAGCTTTTAACAATTGTATTGTCAGAATCTCCATGGAGATGGGTAGCAACGCCTCTTTGCCATATACCAGCTCATAAGGCGAAGTCTTAAGGACTTGCTTAGGAGTTATGCAGGTCGCCCAAAGCCCTTAGAGGAGATTTTTATGCCATTCTCTCGTGCTCTGAGCCAACCTTTTCAAGGAGTCGGACTAAGATTTTGTTTGTCGACTCGGCTAGACCATTTCCTTGTGGATAATAGTTTGATGATGTTTTAAGAAATATGCCATTCTTTAATGCAAAGTGACATACCTTTGTACCTAAAAAAGCTCTGCTATTATCCGAAATGATCGTTTTCGAAGGGCCGAACCTTGTCACCAGTGCTTCGAGGAAATCTACAATCTCTGTTTCTATTGCGCCCTTAAGGGGAACAACTTCTGTCCACCTTGTGAAGTAGTCTGTAGCGGTTAGAATCCACTTATGTCCGGCACTAGAAATTGGGTTGATCATTCCGATGAAGTTTAGGCCCCATTGCGCAAACAGTTCATCTGCCACTATAGGTCTCAGGGGCATGACTGAATTCTTCCTTCTATCAGAGAAGAACTGGCATTTTTTACAAGCCCTCACTAGAGAGTGGGTGTCACTAAAAAGTGTAGGCCAGTAGTAGCCAGCTCACATGACCTTGATAGCGGTAGTTTTGGCAGAGAAATGTCCACCTTCGTCGCTATTATGGAATGCGTCGAGGATTCTCTGCGCCTCCTCTGAAGTAACGCATCGTAGGAGCACACCATTGAATTTTTTTTTGAAAATGACTCCTTCTATCAGTGTATACCTATGATTCTGAAGCCAGTAATACCTTCTTTTTTGGGATGAGAGGCCTGGCGGATACCTTCCGGCTTGCATGAAGTTCGTTCTATAAGTCATCCGATCGTCTTCCGATCCTGACCCATTTATCAAGATGAGCTCTGGCTGTTCCTCTTGGCAAGTACCTCCTCGTTCTGTGCCATATACTCACACAGTCCTCTGCCTTTAATAGTCTTAGTAGGCCTGACCTCGATGTCATATTCCAGGATCTTGGTGATCCAATTAGCCATTTTTTCTATGATCTCTCCTTCTATGATGTATTCACGCACACTAGAATGTGCGACATATACCAGAACTTTGTTGCAGGAAATTAGATGGCAGAATTTTTTAAGTCCCTTTACTATTGCAAAGGCCTATCTTTCGATGAAGTTATAATTCGCCTCATACTCTTTTAGGGTTCGGGAATAGAACGCCACTGGATGTTCTCATTTTCCTTCATTATCCTTTTGAGTTAGAACGGTGGCAATACTGGACTTGCTACTGAAGGCATACATTATAAAATCTTTGCATTGATCTAGATTAACCAGCACCGGGACTGTGGAGATCGCTTCCTTGACCTGTTCAAAAGCCTCCCGCGCTTCTGTTGTCCACTTGAAAGCTTGATCCTTTTTCAACATTAGGGTGATTGGCCTAATCACTCCCGTGAAATCGGAAATAAATTTGCTGACGAAATTTACTTTGCCCAGAAAAGACTGGACACCCTTCTTATTTACCGGAAGGGGGAGCTCTTTGATAGCCTTTACTCATTCGAGGTCAATTGAAATACCTTCTTTAGACACAACATGTCCTAACAGCTTACCCTGTGGCACTCCAAATACACATTTTTTTGGATTCAGGGAAACCCCGAATTCCTAGCACTTTTGAAAAACTAATTCCAAATGATCAAAATGAGCATCCTTAGATTTAGAGAACACAGTAAGGTCATCCAAATAGATTAGAATAAACTTATTGATCAGTCCACTGAATGTGAAGTCCATCGCCCGCTGGAAAGTTGCTCCTACATTGGATAAACCAAAAGGCATTTTAGTGTATGCAAATGTTCCCCACTTGGTGGTGAATATAGTCTTGTGCTGGTCTTCTTCTTTGACTTGAATCTGGTTATAGCCAGAGAAGCCATCCAATAGAGAGAACATTTCCGATCCTGCGATAGTTTGTAGGATTGACTCCATAGAAGGAAATGGATAGTGATCCTTCAGAGATGCTCTGTTCAGGTCTCAGAAGTCCACACATAAGCGGATATCACCATTCTTCTTTCAGACTGGTACCAGATTTGATACCCAAGTACTATGTTTGATTGGGAAGACAATACGTGAATCAATGAGTTTGGTTAGCTCTTGTGCCATCAGAGCCTAACCTTTAGAGTTGACTGGCCTCTGTTTCTGTCAGACTGGTTTCGCACCTTCTGCTAGCTCAATAGTGTGTTGAATGACACCAAGATCGTAACCTTCCAGATCATCATAGGACCAAGCTACTACTCCATATTTTTCATAGAAACTGATAAGCCTTTCTTTATCTCACTGCGGGACATCTCTCCCGACTCGGAGTTTCCTACCATCGGAGACCCGAAGGTCCTCATAATCACTTTTGTCCACCATGAATTTCCACTTATCATTTCAGGTGTCATTACAATCGAAAAAGTTTTCGAGAGTAACCAAGCCTTTCAGAAGTTTATTTGATTTGAGCTGCATAATCTGTCCTTCATAAGCTTCGACGATCTTTGGTTGAAGCTGATCAACAAATTCTCCAAAGTGTTGGATAAATGAAACGATGTGTTCATCACTTTCAAAGACTTGCCAACTCTGATCATTATCGGGGATCGCTAGTCGGACAAGCATCTGTACTGAATATTCATTCTGAAGCAAGTCGGAGACAGGATCAAACCGAGCACCAATCACCGCCATACGATCTGCATTGCCATTCTGGCTTCGGGGAATGGTCCGGATATTGAAAGCTTCAAAACCCTCAATCAGGTCCCAAATTCGATGCCGATAGGATTTCATGCGGACATTCTTTGCTGCAAAAATTCCTCGGACCTGATTAACTACTAGTTCAGAATATTTGAACACCATCAATTGCTTAATACCCATTCATTCTGCAAGGCTTATGCCTTGGACTAACCCTTCATATTCAGCCTCATTGTTTGAATAGGCGAATTGAAAGCGGAAAGATCTCAACAACTTTTCATTTTGTGGGGATATTAGACATACCCCTGCTCCAGCACCTACCTTGCTTCTTGCTCCGTCGAAATACAATGTCCATAGCTCATTTGGTTGGTTACCGTCAGATTCTTTGGCGACCCTCGGAAGCACCTGGTCTTCATCGTAAATCACATATGTGCCTAATCTTGTAGCATGATAATTTCTGAAAGGGTCATTGTTTATGTGTTCGCTCAACAAAGCATCTTCCTTATCATTTCGGTCTCCATTCACCTTTTCTTCCTCTAGCATTTCAACGCTATACATTTCCTCCTTGGTGATAGAGGTATGCGTGGCTTCAAAGTTGATCAGAGCCTCATCCGCCACATGTTCAAAATGTAGAGCCTCCGATTCTATCTTCATTTTTGCCCCATGCTTGGTCCTAAGTATTAGATGTGACCAATATAAAGACAAATATCTGGCCACCTTTGAAGTAAATTCTCAGGATAGACAGAGACCAAACATAGGAGGGACATCTATGATTACCGTATCTTGAGGGACCATGATACTGGGGCAGGAAAATAGAGTTAAAGGAAGTGCTTTGATGACACCTATAGTATCAACTTTATTTCCATCGAGCTGCATCACCCCCCTTTTCATAGGTTCGTAGCTAAGTCCCGAAGCTTCGGCTATCAATTTTGGCATAATAGTTGTACTAGCGCCAGAATCAATCATAGCGTTATATAATAGTTTCTTTCCTATAATGAGAGTTAAGAAAAAGGGCTGAGGTTCGACCTACTTCTGTCTTCAGCATGGGATTCCTTCACTTGGTCTATAAGAACCTTAGCTGGTAGCATTTGGTAAACCACATCTGTACTGGTAGACATCTCTGTTGGTGTTGAGTTGATTTCTCATTGAAGCACCTTCTGTAATATAGTATTTTGTTCTGGGATAGCTAGAATGTCCCATAAAGACACATTTGCGGATGATTTCTTCAATTGCTCCACCACATTGAGAAGTGGTAAACTCGAAGATTTCTGCTCCCTGGTTCTTGCTATAATAATTTCATTCTGCGGTTGAGAAGGTGAAGGGACGGTTGATGTGCCAAGAATTTGATCAGACACGCCTTTGCGTTGCAAGCTATCCTGAAGTGAAGCAACGGGCTCACCGGTGAATCTCCTCTTTGAGCGCATGTTGTAGTCAAGCTGTGCCTATGGTGTTTCAGCTATGGATGTGTCATTGGCAAACACTATTTCCTCGTCCTCCATCTAGGAGAAGAGCGCATGATCAGGAGCAATATCAGACTCTTGCTCTAAGGACATTCCTTGCATTTGCGCGGTAAGAACCGCACTCTCCATTGGCGAGGCATATAAATATCCTTCATTTTCTGTTGTAGTACCTTGACTGTGTTGCTCTGCTACCTTCTATTGTAAGTTGCCACGCGAACAATTTCGGGGCATATGCGCATCGTTGCAGGGGAAGCACCATGGATTTATGTCATCAATAAGATTGTTTTGTCCCGCGGTTAATTCTCTACTCGAGCTTGGTGATGCCCCTGTTAGCGGCATAGGCATCGGGACCATCTGGTTCGTAGTCGGCACTGGCGGATTAGTGTGAGGCGCACTCTGATATTGATTTTGCTAATAAGTAGATCATCTGCCTTGATAGTTTTGATATGCAGGTCACGGGGGCATTGCTTGGTTCCACTTGAGAGTTGTTATGTCATTTTCTATAGTTCACAACATCTCCCTGAGGTCGCTTATTTCATCCTTGGAAGAACCCGATGTAGAAGCAGAATTTTTAGGAGCGACCGCATATGAGTACATTGACTGGGGAGTTGTTGCCACACTAGTCGATGCGGCCTCCTGTGCAGAGGTTGATATTTTAAGAAATATCGACATAATAGGTTGAAGAGGCAATTTTCTGCAATCTATTAGATGATTCTCAACTTTAATAGTGGTAGCATAAGCATTTGGTAGAGTGGCTCCTCCAAAAGACTTGATCATCACAGAAATGTCAGGATTAATGGATTTCAGATAAAATATGAATGCCAATTCTGGAGTCGGGCGGATAGTCACAGGAATTCTCTACCAATTTGAGTGAAATCGGGCATTGAAGTCCGTCAGAGCCTCCTGAGGGGCTCGTTTTATGATGGATAGCTGATGATATAACGAAGAACGATCTTCGTCATTTGAGAACCTTTCATAAAATGGATCTCCGAGCTCATCCCAGGTGCGAATTGAATTAGGAGTCAGCGTTCGGTACCAATACAGAGCCTTTCCTTTGAAGGACGCGGCGAGGAGCCTCAAAGCTACATTCTGCACTGTAATACCGTGTACCAGACAAACATCCGCTACATCCTGCAAATGTTCTGCTGGTGTTTTTGTATTGTCTCCAACAAATTTGGGAATAGCTTTCAAGGCTGAAACCGGGATAGCACCCCAAACAGCTGGCGCTATAGGGGCTACCAGGGGGCTTCCAGCATCCCATGCTATGTAGTTTCTGTTTGCTACCGACAACATGGTGAGAGGAAAAGGTGCTGGGAACGAGACGGTTACCAACTGATTTGCGGCCTAGACTGTCCCTAGCGGAGGTACTAGTAAACTTGGGTTACTTGCAGTTTGGGATCTAGTTACAGGCCGATGGCTCATACACCCTTTTATAAGGCAATTTCATTAGTTTGGGTCCCACCGGGTGTGCCAGAAAAAGGTACAAACTGTTGACGCCAAAAATTGACGAGGTAATAGTGCCTTATGGGAAACTCAGTTCAAGGGGGACCCTTTGCGCCAAACTGAGTGACCTCCAGATTTTAAAGAAGTCGACTTCTTCTATAATGGGTTTCGGAAAGGGAAAAGGAAACAGATCTAATGAAGCAAAATCTAATCCAAGGCGATGCGCCAAAAATTGCTGATAGGCATGATAAATCATAGATTTAGGGGCCTGAATGGTGTTGTCGTATTCCAAAACGTCTGAGATTTAAAGCTATAGCATAAACAATTCATTTATTGACATAAAATAGTATTGCATACATCCTTACTACTAAGAAGAGTCATTAGACATGATTTAAGTAAGCAAGTTGTATTCAACATATAGAAGTCCCTTCAAATAAAATGCTTAAGATAGTATAGAGCACAGTTTGTAGTTTTAATTAGAACATGAAAAATAGAAAGGCCGAATAGTTGGCACTGTCTGAAAGTTTCTTGCAAATAAAATAGTAAAAGAGGCCTGATGTCTCTTGCTAAAACCAGTGTGTTTTCTCTCAAATTTTTGGACCTTTCTCTCATCAACCGAGAGAGTATATATAGCAGGAAAAGAAGCCTCCCACCGCTTTGGACAACCGTAATAGAAAAGATCCCACAATCCCCTGCAATGATGCCTGAATCAGAAGATTCTCAAAGCCGTTACAACGGCATCAAACCAAAACACAGCACCCGGTCATCCAGGTGCAGGTGCATCCCTTGTATTGATGGCAGTGGTCCCAGCCAGCTCGAGGTGACAAGTGTCATCCACTGCTACAAACGACTATGATGAGCGGCACCCAATAGCATCATCCCCTTAGCCAACCTATCGTCCGCTCTGCAGATTAGTTGTAAGGCACGTGGCAGTCGTTCATTGCCCGCTCGAAACTTTCTCTCATTGCTGCTGAGAGATTGTGAAGATGCAACACGTGTCTGATGGGCGGAGATCCTTATCGCAGTGGAGAGAAAGCTGCATCAACTGGGTGCGAAAGACGCGTGGCAGCGTTTCGCTGCCCACAGCTGGTCGTTTCCTTATTGCGTAAAAGATATGCGAAGGGTTGCCACCTAGCAGAAGGTGGGGCCCATCAACAGCTTTAGAAAATAAAAAGAAGCCCAGCGGAAGCAATTCGCAGCCCGTGGTTATTTGTTTCATCCGCTCATGAAAACCTTGCGATCTGCCGCCACGAAGTAAGATGTAGGACCTACCAACCTTCTTTAGAAATGATGGGCCTGCAGAAACCTTTCGCAACCCAAAGAGACCTTTAAGAAAATAAGAAATAAAAATCCTCCGCAAGTGTGACATGTGGACCCCCAGCGCAGCTCCTAAGGACCCGAAAGGGAAGCCATTGCCCGAAGTTGCGAAGAGGAGATGCGAAAAGTGGCAGATCAAAATTTGATGGAAAGCCGAATAAAATCGGTGATGCACAGGCCGGTGCACACACAATACAAAAGAAACCCGAAGGGAGCTATTTGAATATTTATTTTAATAGGTTATATCCAAAATCTCATAGGTTGAGGTGACATCATAGTGGATGCAAATAAAACTACTTTTTCTAATGCTCAATTGCAAATATATCA
Source organism: Sequoia sempervirens (assembly GCA_007258455.2). Lineage (NCBI taxonomy): Eukaryota > Viridiplantae > Streptophyta > Pinopsida > Cupressales > Cupressaceae > Sequoia > Sequoia sempervirens. The sequence continues at coordinate 165,002,120 of VDFB02256132.1, read as the reverse complement.
AAATTTCTCCCCTAAACACAACCATGGCTCTAGTACCTCAAATGCAAACACTAGGCCTAGTAATAATAGCTAAAATAACAACATAAATAACATCAGCTATAAAAATGTCCCATATAAATATGAGAACATTATGACATGCATCACCCAAGGAGAGCCCGATGTCTCTATGATTCATGCCAAGGATAAGGACCCTCAATGTGTTGTTACTACATGCCACACCCATATATCAGTTCCTTGGCCTTCCACCTTATCCCAATGAGCTCCTATAAGCTCATAGTATAATATCCTTGACCAACATGGTAAGACTCCAACCCAAATATCAATTTTGGATTTGCTAAGATCTTCCCCAGTCCACCAAGAGATCCTTAAAAAAGCTTTGTAGGATATACACATGCCAAATGGCATTGATCCTACCCAGTTCTAAGCCTTAGTAGGACACTTTTCATCTACTTATCAGCTAGGATTCAACCACAATGATATGTCACCGATCAATCCATCCCACAACCATGCATTGCATATTGATGTCCTTGTTGGAACAAATGATCTACTGAGATGGGGGTGAATTAGTAGATACTAAAACTTAGCCTTCAAAACCTTTGTGAAAATTATTTCTTTAAGCTATGAGTACTTTATGCAGGATAATTCATTAATCCATTAATGTGCAGATTAACTAAACAAATAGAGACATAGACACATCTTGACTTAAAATCCCATAACACCCAATATGCATTGAAAACCCAAGATGGTAAAACCACAGTGAAAATGCTACTTGAGGCTACTCCTCAAATCCAATGTCACAAATGTAATCTTTGTTAGAATGTTTAGGGCTACAACTCAAGGATGCTTCAACACCCTAATTTACAAGCTACAACTCCAAGGAGAATTCAATCCCCTAAACTAAGCCACAAATCAATTCAATGAGGCTACAACCTATTACAACATTACAAGCTCATATATGAATAGATTGGTTCTACATAACCTATAATTCATCATTACATTTAGTACATTGTTGCACTCACTGGAACTCACACTTTGCTAGTGAAATTGCACACTCAACAACAAAACCCTACTCTGCACTCTCCTCTTCATATAGAACAATAATTGTTCTATCTTGATACAATACACCTCTTCACCATGAATGCAAACACATAGAGGATGTTCTGTATTATAGTCTAGGACTTTTCAAATCCATTCATTGTATGCTGTAATTCACTCTCTCTTTCTTGTAGACTCACTAAATCACACTCACTTGAATGCAAACCTAGATAATAATATGTGTTATGCCTAGGTTACACATGTTTCCATTCACTCTCTACGCACACAAAACTTTCTCTCAAGCACACATGCTTCTTACATATCTAATCTTCTCACAATATTAGATTGTCTTCTTTCTCCAATGACCTGCAATCTCTACCTCGAGATTCTCTCCACCATACTGATCATCTCCAACTTACTATTAGGGTTTTCTTCATATGCCAACTTCACCAGCAAGCTTCCTCTACCTCGCCCCACACACATCACTATCTAGCTCATAATTAAGATATTTGATAGAGTCTACTAAATATTGCCATATCTTGCATCAAGTCGTCCAACATTTAATTATGTTACAATGAATTTTCCTTCATTCATTCTCTATCAAAACCTAGAAATAAATATGCATTCAATGCATTCTTTTTTTCATTTAATTTGATTCAATCTTCAAATCTTCTGTAAATTGTGCCACCACCTAATAGATGAAATCTTCACTGAAATTGGTCACAAGTGCAATTAGACCAATTAATTATTTCTCCTATGTACATCTAGTTTGTTGTTTTGCACATAAAATCACATTACATCTATTGTTGAGGCAGTTAGACCAATAAATTTCCATTTCCACGTTGGTCTACAAGAAAAACCTTATTTACATGTAGTTAGCCATTTGTGAATACCTTGTTTAAATCTGGGCCATTGATCATTTCCCTTGGTGCCTCAATCTCGTGTCTATCATTTATCATCACAACTTTAAAACACAACCATTTGATAAGCTGTCCTTCAAATCTCCTCCATTGATAATTTTCTTCAACAAAATTGGCCTTCATTTCCTTGCTATAGCAATCACTATTGGATTACTTATTGATTAATCAGAGCCATTGTAGATCTTTAATTTTGAATTTTGTTCATCGATCTTCTCTCTTGTGCCAAAATCCTATGATCCTCGCTCACTTTCGAATGTTTAAAACATCACCATCAGATCAGTTACCTTTAATCATATGCCATCGATCTCAACTGACTAATGATCACTGGTGGATCAACTATCATATAATCTACACCGTCAATCTCCTTCATACACCACTTTCCATATGCGGGGTCCACCAAGACACACATCCAAAGCCCGCTATCTTGTGAGATCTTACATCAAGCCCACACAAAATTTGTGGGGCTTGTGGTATGTTGTCATTTTTCATCCACATCATCAACATGTAACTCCCAACAATGACGTGAGTTGGTCTACCAATCATATCATCCTTTTCCATTTGTTGTCATGCATCACCAAAATCCATTGTTAGCTTATCAAGCACCACCTTAAGCTCTTTCTAGTGTCATCATGTGCTACCTTCGTAGGTCCCACCTTCTTCATCAATAGTCATCATTCATCCACTATGGATTAATCTCCACTGCTCCCTGCCAACCTCACGGGACTTGCACGAGCCCCACTAAATTATCAATAGGCATACAAGAAACTTCCACGTATACACTTCTGATATCACCAATAGTCCACATCATCGCCTCATAACTCTTTGATCTGCTACTTGCTTGTCATATGCGGGTTCCACTAGATAGGTCATCACCACATGTCATCCTTTAATTCACTCTCTAACTACTTCATCAATTACTGTCACTCTGATGAAAACAACAACCCCCAATGCATCATTCTAATGTGGGGTCCACATGTCATTGTCATATATGGGTGATCCCATAATATTGGTTTACAATTTCTAGGAGATCTAGATTTTTTCTGAAATCACATATTTTTAGAAAATATAATGATTTAAGCCTTGAAAATTTCCATTTAAAGGATTCCAATTGAAAAGGGTTTGATCGAACCACCTTAGATCAAACCCCCTTGGATAGAACCCCGCTAGTTTTAAACCATACCTATAATAGAGTCTCCTTTATTCTTATCAAAATGCTGATAAAAAACTACTTTTGATTTAACTTTTGGGGGATCAAATGGGTTTATTTAAAATTTACTTTCTGTAAGTATGTATTCCTTATTATAAGCTTCCCAAAAAGTATAATTTTTGAATAAATTTAATTTTGTTATTATATTTATTTTTTATTTCTTGTGAATGCAGGTTTTTCATTGAAAATCAAGGTCTGTGTTCTACACATGTGGAAAAATAGAAGATTATCAAAAAACATTTTTTGAAAAATATCAGTGCACTAGATATTGAATTCCTCCCATCCAACAAGAAAAAATTGAATTTCGATACATACAAAAATAGTTATGTTGTATATAGTTTTCCTGTGTGTGAATTGTAATTAGTTTGACTTCAAAACTTGATTAAGGAAAAAAAATTCAATAAAACACTATGAAACTAAATGAAAGTTCTAGATATCATAGTCACAAATATAAATTTGAAAAAATTAGAATTTTATCCTTCATGGATAAAAGGTTATGTTGCATACGGTGAGCATCACTCCTTAAAAATGGTGTTTACTGAAAAAACTAATTTTCGAAGGAGATGGAAAACGAAGTGCAATCTGATTACAAAAAAATTGAAAAAAATGTATTTAGAATCTATAGACAAAATGTCACAAATCACTAGTTTTCCTCATTTCCAAATTCCTCATGGTTTAGTTACTATAGTTGCACGAAAGCAAAAATTTAGTTAGAAAAATCAGTTCAATGTCTAGTTTGGCCAAAAATTGTAAACCAGTAATGTTGGATCACCCATATTCATGTCATCGCCATGTCACAACTCTATAATCCACAACAAGGATGTGGATTACCATTTATTCAATCCCATCATTCCATGTGCCTACATCATCATTATGGTTGGGTCCCACTCGGAGCACTTACTTCCTCCTTATCGCTCCATCACTAAGTCGCTAAGTCAAGAGGTTATGAAACTCTAGAACCCCATGACATAAGTTAGAAAAGCTTGGAATCCTATGACTTAAGTAATAAACCATTTCTTGCAAAACACAAGTCACCATCAAAATAGAACATTTTGAGGATGCCATGACTGCAAACGCATTAGGGTTTATTTTTAAATACTAATATCACTTGAGAGAATAATTAAATTCATTTTGAGAGAATCCTCCACTTTATGTTCATACAAAGCACATCACTAGAATTCTCTCAAAAAATTCATATTAAATCTACATCCTATTTCCTCTTTTGTTGTATGGAAACCTCTCTGCAACTTCATGACAACATTTGCAACAAATTGATCAACTTTATAATATTTGCAAGATATGTACTTTAGCATCATCAACCTACCACATACTTCCAAAACTAGATCCACTACAAACATTATCTCTCCTTGACATCAATGACACTTTCATTAATGCCAACATCATAACATATACATTCACTAGCAACCTGTACCCATGTTCCCATATTCACTGCAAACCTTATCTCTCCTTGACATCACTAAAAATTTTCATTAATGCCAACATCCTCACTTGCATGAAAAACTCCCTTTGATCTCTAATCCTCTTTCATCATGCCAAAAATATTCCTTGCATTATTTTCCCTTTCGACATCAATGACAACTATATTCCAACAATCTCCCCCTTTGTCATTGATGGAAAAACCTAAACGGTCAAACTACCAAAGGTTGGATACCAATAATGAATAACATCTGAGCTCTCAATTCTCATTTGAAATACCTTCTCCTTTTCTCATACTTATGAGTGACTGCACTTCTTTCTCCCCCTTACTCAGATACTTGAGCATTTGCATACTTTCTCCCCCTTTGACATCAATGGCAAAGGGTCACAACTTCTTCCCCTTTTTATCTTAGGTCACCATACTACTGCATCCTTTATTCCTTTGTAGAAATGGAAAATGGAATTAGATTCCCCTTTGAATGATACCAATTGAACACAATTTATGCTCTTATATTGATCGTTGCATTCAAAATTTTGACTGCAATGGAAAAACCATATGCTCCAACCACCCTATACCAATTAATAGTATATAATTCCAATTGGATTTCCATTACATGATCTGATTTGATTAGGTCAGATACCAATTTTAGATATTTTGATTCATGCTATGTACTAACTAAATCATATTCTAGACACCAATTGGTGATATCATGCCCTGATACTAATTATCATTCTGATACCAATTGTGAATGTGTTCACTTTATGCCATGTACCAAATGATATCCTAGACTGCACTATATGAAGTATAACATTGATTTGATGTTCCAACTAAACTAGTTTGAACTAGTTTATGGTGGTTTGATACCAAATTAAAAATAAAATATATAGAACAACTCCCCGTAAGACATATATCTTCTCCTTATAGTCAAGGAACATTTACACCACTTTTTCTTTAATATCTGATACCAAATTTTGATATCAATTGTTGCAACTGACTATCCACTCTGCATTGATTTTCTTACCCTCTGATGAGGATTTCAAAGAGCAAGAATGTGACCATACATCTGCAACCATCAATTCATTAGAAATTTGTAAAGAATGTTTTACCTGACTTGATCTAGTTCTCCATTTCCAAGGATGAATGAGGTACCAATTTAACTCCCCTTGGATTCATGCACCATCACTTTTAATTAGTGATTTAAAGCAGAAGTAGCCTCATGGAGTTCTACCTACCAGTCTTTCTCTTTCTAGAGCTTTTTGAGTTTCTTCTCGTTCTTGTTAGTCTTCTTCTTAGGAATATGTGAACCTTTATTCACTTTAGGGGGATTATTATTTCTTTCATAATGTGCTATTAGTCTTATAGAATTTAAGTTACAATCCTTGGCTATGTGACCAAATTTTTTACAATTATAGCAAATTATATTCATATTTACTATAGGAGAAAATTAATTTATATTTACATATCTTGCACTTCTTTTAGTTGTAGCCCTACAATCTCTAGCTCTATGACCATACAGATTACAAGCATATAAGTAACCATTAAAACATGGAAAGTATCTAGTCATAGTGTTCCTCTGAATGAAATGAGGAGGTCTTCTTTGATTTTTCTTATTAATGTATCTCATCCTAGTAAATCATTTTGAATCAGCTCCCTTTGTATGTTGCTTCTTTTTCAATTTTCTAGGAACTGATTTATTCATTTTCATATATGTTGCGAGCATCTTCTTTTTATCTAGCTTCTTCATCTTAGCAATGGTAGGCTTATTTTCTTCTTTTTATCTCTTCACTCCAACAATGCCTTTTTCTGATTTTCCATTTCCAAAGGTATTTTATTTAGAACAACTCATGCATGCTTTCTCATTTTTTGTACAACTTCCTTCTTCTATAAATCTATAATACAATTTTGAAAAAGCACTGGTAGAGGGACTCTTTCCCTTCTCAAAACCAAGGCCAACCTTTTCTTTTGGTTTTGTTAGCTTTTGTGATTTTACCAATTCATCTAATATTTTAGAGCCACCTTTCAACTTCAAGCCTTTATCAATCTACTCTTTAGCTTTTTCTAAGTCTTTTCTCAAGGCCATTATTTCTACCTCCAACATCATGAACTCTTCTGATTTAGTCTATAGTTTAGAGTTAACTATGTCTTCTATTCTCTTTGCTTTTCCACTTGAGTCTTTAGACTAACTATCATTTGATTAGATTCTTCAAGGATTTTAGTTAGTTTATCTATCTTTCTGAGAATGCATATTTTGTTCTTCATTCTCCTTCAAAATTTTAATCTCATTTAGAGAAAAATTGTGTTCACCTTCAAGGTCAACTTCTTTTTCTTCTTTACCAAAGGTTTCAGCTTCTTCATCTTTATCAAACTTCCCAACCTCTTCATCAAAGGTCATTCCAAATGGGTCAAATCCATAGAAATATTCATGTTCATCATTTGATATACCACTACCATCAGATGGCCAATTTCTTCTCCTTATTATTATTGTCCTATTATTTATTAAGATTATCCTTTTTAATGTGAAAGCATTTAGCAGCAATAGGACTTATTCTACCATAATAAATAAAAAATTTAGTAGGTATTTTACCTCTCCATCTTCTAGAGCCTCTTCTCAATCTTCTGATGCAATCAGCTTCCTCTTCATCAGTTTCCTCTAATCCAGAAGTAGATGCTTCTCCCTCATCACCTATGGCTACAACATCTTTCATGGATGTGTCTGCAGTCTTCTCATCTTTATTTAGCTTCACATTTTTAGACTTTCTTCCACATGTCTGAATCTTGGCCTGCACTAAACTCTCATCATCTTCATACATCCTTTTCAACTTATTCCAAACTTCATGTGTAGTTTTAATATGCATAACTTCATCAAGTATTGAATCTAACAATCTGATCATAATTGTAAATCTTGCTTTAGCATTATCTTCAAATGCTTTCTTTTCAACCACAATAAAAGACTTCAAAGGATTAGAAAACTTATAAGCCTTCTATACTAACTTCCATACATCAGAGCCTAATGATTTCAAGTAATATTCCATTTTTCTTCTCCAAACCATATAGTTTCATCCATCAAATAGAGGTACTCCTTCTACAAATGGGCTTTCCTTATTAGCCATATTGTGTTCACTCACCAAGATCTACCCAAGTTGATTAAGCTTCTCCTAGGGAACCTAGGCCCTAATACCAATTGTTCAAACACAATGATCTACTAATGGGGGGGTGAATCAATAGATACTAAAACTTAGCCTTCAAAACCATTGTACAAATTAATTCTTTTAGCTCTGAGTACTTTATGCAGAATAATTCATTAATCCCTTAATGTGCAGATTAACTAAACATGCAGAGAGATAGACACACATTCACACAAAATCCCATAACTCCAAATATATGTGGAAAACCCAAGATGGGAAAAACCACAGTGAAAAATTCTACTTGAGGCTATTGCTCAAATCTAGTGTCACAAATGAAATCTCTATTACAATGTTTAGGGCTACAACCCAAGGATGATTTAACACTCTAATTTAGGAGCTACAACTCCAAGGAGATTGCAATCCCTTTAACTGAGCCACAACTCAGTACAATGAGGCTACAACCTCTTACAACAATACAATCTCGCATATTCATAGATTGGTTCTGCATAACCTATAATGCATCATTACATTCAATACATTGTTGTACTCACTGCAACTCACACTCTACTATTGAAACCGCACACTCGGCAACACACCCCTACTCTACACTCTCCTTTACACATAGAACAATCATTGTTCTATCTTGTTGCACTACACCTCTTCACCATGAATGCAAACATCTAGAGGATGTTTTGTATTGCAGTCTACGACTTTTCAAATGCATTCACTATCTATTGCACTTCACTCTCTCTTTCTTGTAGACTCACTACATCATACTCAACTAAATGCAAATGTAGATAATATTTTTTGTTATTTCTAGGTTACACATGTATCCATTCACTCTCTACACACACGACACTTTCTCTCAAGTACACACACTTCTTACATATCCAACCTTTTGACAATATCAGATTGTCTTCTTTCTGCACCGACATGTGATCTCTACCTCGAGATTCTTTCCACCATCCAAATCATCTCTAGCTTACTATTAGGGTTTTCTTCATATACTAACTTCACAAAGAAGATTCCTCTAGCTTGAGTAACACACATCACTATCCAACTCATAATTAAGATATCTAATAGAGTTTACCAGATATTGCCATATCTTGCATTGAGTCATCCAACATTTAATTTTGTTACAATGAATTTTCCTTCATTCATTCTCTATCAAACCATAGAATAGATATGCATTCAATGCATTCTTCTATTCATTCAATCCGATTTGATCTTCAAATATTTTTCAAAATGTGCCACTACCTAATAGATCAAATCTTCATTGAAATTGCTCACATGTGTATTTGGACCAATTAATTCTTTCTCTTGTGTACATCTTGTCCACTATTTTGTGCATCGAATCACATTACATCTATTGTTGAGGCAATTAGACCAATAAATATCTATTTACAAGTTGGTCTGCAAGTGAAACCCTATTTACACGCAGTTATCCATTCATGAATACCTCATTTACATCTAGGTCATTGATCATTTCCCTTGGCACCTCAATCCTACGTCTATTGTTTATCATCACAAATTTAAAATACAACCGTTAAATAAACGATTTTGAAAATCTCTTTCGTTGATAACATTATTCAAGAACATTCACCTTTGTTTCCTTGTTGTAACAATCACTATTGGATTTTCTATCGATCGATCAGATCAATTATATATCTTTTCTTTTAAATTATGGATATTGATCTTCTCTCTCGTGCCAATATCCTACAATCCTTGCTCACTTTGGCATGTTTAAAAAATCACCATGAGATTAGTTACCTTTAATCATACGCTATCAATCTCCACTAACTAATGATCATTGGTGGATCAACTATCATACAATTTGCACCATTGATCTCCTTCATATACTACTTGCCATACACGGGGTCCACCAAGACATGCATCCAAAGCTCGATGTCCCATGAGCTCTGACAACAAGCCCACACAAAATTTGTGAGGCCTATGGGATGCTGCCATTTTTTTTCCATATCATTGCCACACAACTCACAATGATGATGTGAGTTGGTCTACCAATCAAATCATCCTTTGCAATTTATCATCAAGCATCACCAAACTCCATTGTCAGCCTATCAGATTCCACCTTATGCTTCATCTAGTATCATCATGTGTTTCCTGCATAGGTCCCACCTTCTTAATCAATGTTCATCATTCATCCATCATGGATTAATCTCCACCACTCCCTGCCAACCTCATGGGACTTGCACGATGGTGGTACTTGTAAAATTCATGGCCATTTTGCCAAAGTTTTGAGTCTCCCAAGGGCTAGGGTTTACTTTTCATGCACTAGGGTTTGGTCTTAGGGTTTAAAATCCCTTAAACCTTCATTCTTTTCTAAAACCCTTCTTAAGCCCTAGGTGTTCTATTCCTTCATTTCTATATCTAGTTGTAGGTCATTTGAGTCACAACTTAATCCATCAGATGTGTGTTGTCACTGGACCCGTGGTCTAGGTTTTTTGGTCATTACATGTTACACCATCTCTTTAATATTTCCTAGGTTGCGTGAAATATTTCCTGTTTAAATGACTTAAGCATTAGGACCTCAACCACAAGGTTTTTAGTCCCATCAACCTAGTCAACCCCCTCTTTATGAATAAATTTTTCACATGTGTAGATTTACCAATAGGTTCATATGAGGATTTAATCCTAGTCGTTCCCTACTAGAGGGTGTCTAGGCTTCTACCGTGTGGCATGTACATGGCATGGGTCTTGTATTCTTAAATCCTAGTGATGGTGGTGGGCCCCTGGATTGATGGTCCCTATTTGGTGACATTGTTGCATCTTGACCACTCTCCATGCCCCCGCTCGATCTTAATATCTATCAAAATATTTTAGCAAAATGAAAGGGCTGGTGATGAGTGTCTTTGGTGGGACCTAGGTGGGAGGAAAAGTGGTACAATAGGTGCTAAGGTGTAGCTAGATGGCGCTGCCCAATTTCAAAATTGGTTGAATCACATCATTGTCGTGAGTCATGCAGTGTTGATGATGATCAAGTGGCCCAAATTTAAAGTGGTTTAAATTAGACGGTCAGATTTTAAGGTTATGGGTAGTGAGTAGTAGGTGTTGGATCTTAGCATGAGTGAGATATCTTGACAACCAAAATTCAAAGTGTCATTTCCAAATGGTTAGATACTCTTGTTTGCAGGTATTGACTATGCAGTTATAGTGCATCCATTTCTCAACTAACAAATCAACTCCAAACAACTTCAAATCCCATTCTTGCACTTCTTCCAAGGTCGAAGTGATTGTTGACCAATGCCATTTATTTCCTGAAGTGTTGCAATCGTTATATTATTTGTTATGACATGTCCTTCCTATTCTAATCATGAATTCCCTAGGCTTTCCATGCCTTTTTTAGAACGCCATCAATTATGGAGTGTTCTCGAGGTGTCAAGGGCATTCATATATGGTTGTTGCATCATTTTGGGGGGAATCCTTGGTGGACTACAATTTGATCTAGGTAATTTGGTTTGAAACCCTAGTTTGGTTAGGGTTAACAATTTCAAATTCAAATCTGAGTTATGCCTGCACTATAAAGGAAAGTTTTATTGTTTTTATTTGGGTTGGGACTTCTACTCTCCAACCTGAGTGGTCTAGTGTAGTGTTTCCTTACCGGATTTTTTTTCTATGCTTTTTGTAATTCTTTTCTTTGAGTCAAGTTGAATATGGTAAGTCCTTTGAACATAGATAGGTAATGCAATGAGCTATGGTTTGTAATAACAATAGATGACTACCATACAACATTTGTATTCTACTTCAATGTATATGTTCTCCCAAATATAATGTGTAGTATCTTTTGAATTAATATAATCAAGGGTTTTGTTGATGCTTCAAACACATTTGTTGTTTGAGATATGTTTATGTTTTCCTATCATTCAAGGAGTGGTGTAATTTCTTTCATATAGATAATGAAGGTATTGTAGTGCAGTGTGGATAACTAACATGTTGATTGTCCTTTTGTTGGTTTCCTGCTACAAGGTAGTAGGGTTATGAGAAGCCATGGTTGGTCTATTATAGGATTTTATTGCATTCTTGACTCTGTGTGGATTAGGCACTAGTCAAGGAGATTCACAAAGTACTAAGCTAGGGAAGAATCAAAAACTTTCAATTCATAAACATTTCTTGCTTTCTTAGTTTAGATTTTCTTTCATGTTTTCCCTTTGCACACTACGAGAAGCCATTGTTAGTAGTGAAGGTTGTATAGATTATTTATCCCATTAAAGGCCTTCCATCATTGTAGTGTGATGATTTTCATTAATGTAAAGGGATACCCACCTTGGTTTTGCAGAGCCTAAAGTGTAGAGGAGAGGCTTGCCAATCAGTCATCTCTTGTTTGTTGGCCACTAACCTAGGGTCTTTGGGTATAAGGAGTAGCTACCCTTTAGGAGATGCTAGACCATCAGTTGGAAACACCAAAAATACTTAGGCCTAAAAGGTATACCCTTCTTGTTCAAATCACACCTTCTATGTCTTGGTAAAACATTCTTTATGTAGCCAAATTTTCTCTACTCATACTATTGATATAATTCACAAAATTTGATAGAATCAGTGGGAGAGGGATTTAGAAACCTTATGAAACCTTATAATATCTAATGAAACCTTATAATATCTAGCATGGGGGATCCATCTGGAACCCTCTTGATAGATTTTTCATTTGGATTATAACACCTATCCAGCTCCAAAACCAAATCAACCTCCATGAAAACATTCAGAACAACTAGCTTGCTAATGTCACATGTCCAAAAATGACACATTGGATGACTAGAAAATCTCCTATTGAAAGCATAGAGGAAGAGATCCCAACCACTCTGAGGTACAACAACATTGCCTACCCCATATGCTAAATCCTAAAAATGGATCCTCAAAACACCCTCACCAATTTCCCTTTTCCCAACTAGTTTCACATGTTTGGTTGGATCCTTAGATGCTTCTTCCATAAATTTGGTATAATCTCTCTTTACTAATATTTTATTTCCAAATTCTTTAAAAACTTCTATCTTAGCAAAATAATCTTTAGGTTTTAATTTTCTAACTCTTTTATACTTGTGCTTTCTCTTAGGTTCAACAGACTCACTAGGTTGTCTCATTTTGCAAGGTTTTATGAAACCAGAGTTTTGAATTAACTAAAAACTGCAACCTCACTTTTGAAACTCATAGGGTGTATACTTAAATTCAACAATTTTTGAACATACTTCCAAACCCTATGCAAAACTATCACAATTTTTTCTTTGAATAGAGGGAATGGCAACCCTAAACTACAAAACCCTAGCAATTTATCCAAATTTCAAAACTACCCAATGCTTAAAATTTACACATAGGGGCATATAAAATCAACTTACTTAGGATATCCAACAATTCATTCTTCAAATTCTCTTTTCCTGAAGCTCATCTTCCCTTTTCTACTCTTGAGTTCTCATGGAAATGGCTGAAAATTTATCATTTTACTCTTTTAATGGCCTAGAAGCAAGTAGATTTTCCAATAATTATGAAAGATAGTTCATACAAGAAAACATGAGCATTTATGACACTTAGCCATTTAGGTTTTAATTTTGGTTGTTGATGTATTTGATTCAAAAATAAATCAATGGCTCTCCTTTGTCTCAATCCATTGCTTTTTTCTTTCCATCATCATGCTTTAAAATAGCGATGGAACCTTAAGAAATTGCCACATGGCTATTCCATAGTCTTGAACAGTCCTCTTGTATAACCATTTCTCATCATTGTAATCACCATAGCTTGACCAAATGAAAGAGCGATATGAAGAGTAGCTCTAATGGAAGGAATATTTTCTAGAATATTCACTCATTTCTCATTGCTTGTCATTATAATTCATCAAATTTTCATTCACACTTCAGCGATGTGAAGACCTCTAGCAATGCAAAGAGAAATAGAAACCCATCATTGTTCATCACTCATTATTGAAGTTTATCTTAAATGAAAAGGTCTTCAGTGATAGGAAATGCAAGTGACCACACTAGATGTTGACAAGTGGCACAATAAGGATCCATAGTTATTAACCTCTCTTCACTCATCGCTCAAATGAATTGAGTGGTAAAAATTTTTATGCAATGTGAAGGACTGATGTGATGAGAAGGAACAAAAAATTCCATCACGTGTCATAGACAAGGTTTAACAAGTTAAAATAGTTTAGCGATCCAAATGATGGGAGAAATGCAAAAGATATGTAAGCCATCAGGGATTGTGGAAGTGAAATGAGAATTAAAAATGCTTGTAGCGATATGTGATGCTAATTTAATGGGTTCATTGCCCATCGTAGAAAGGAAACCAACGAGAAATAAGGTTTCAGTGATGGGTGATACAAAGAATTCAAGTAGTAATGAGCACATGCTTTAAAAGTTGTTCATAAAGAGGGGCCACCTAGGTAAGATGACGGGTGGGGGTCTTAAAAATACTTAAGACCACACTTGACCAAGGATATAAAGGTAAAATATTTCCGAGCTCTAACCTTATAAAATATCAACCCCTAGACCAAAATAAAAGGAGAAATAATATGTGACGAGGAAAAAGGGAGACCTAGGCATAAGGGGCCGATAACCACATGGGTACATAGGCTCAAAATGTAACTTATACAATTGAGAACCTACCTAGTAGGTCAATGAAATATTAGACTAAAAGAATAATGATTATAACAAAAGAAAATATGCTAAGGAAAACCAACCCTATAGCATAAAACCCTAAACCCTTGTGACATTTCTAAACCAAGAAGCCACTCAAGTAAAGACATTAAATTAGTAGAACATGACAATTTTTAAGGTTCCACCAGTGTGAAAGTGTAAAGATACACTTTACAACACCCTAAATAAGGCACAATTAAGTCTATTTAATCTAAAAAGGACCCTAAACTCAATGTTAATGTGTAAAACACATTACAACACAAAATCAAGGCATAATTAAGCTCATTTTAATATTAATTATTCCTAAACTAAGGGAAAAAGGGATACCTTTTTCTGTCACTACAATCACATTAACATAATAAGGGTTTAATGAATGCATGTGGATCTAATTACTATTGAGGGTTTGATTTTTTAATTTTCTACAACTGATTCACCCCCCTCTCAATTGCCTTGTTCATTCAACACATAAGTCGTACACATCACTTCAAGGGAAATAGATCTTACTTGGTAGATTTTCTTGAATGCTTGAATGCATGATGACCTACAACACTTGTTATCCTTCACAAGACAACATGAATACACATAATCTTTAACATGATGTATCCTCAAAAGTTTTCGGTTTCAAATTGTAAAATGACTAGGTATTTATAGGTGTTTATCCAATATCCCAAATATTAGATTCCAAAATCCAACACTTACAATTTAAATTTTAATCATTAAAATTTCACGAATTACATATTTTAATTTGGGTTCAGGCTCATAAAGGGGACACATTTTTCCATTGGTGAATGGTTCATGGTCTATACCTCTAGGACACACATGATCAAAGGAAATTTAACTATTAAATGCATTTATTTAGTATCGGTTCCCCCTTCAAAAATGGTAAGAATTAGGCTTTGGAATGTATAATTTGGAAAATTAGAAGCTTAATTAAGTCCAATAAATTAAGAGACCCAAACATAGTGTGAAATTGTAAAGGTATACATTTTTTTACACTACATATTTTCATATAAAATTATCATATAAATCTTCTTTTACATAACTTATACATTATTCATGTTCATATAAAATTATGCCACTATGGATTCAATGAACTTAATCATAACTAATTAAATTTACAATGTAAACACCATCCATCATCATTTAGAGGAGTGGGAGGTAGAAAAATAATGATATATCTCCCCAAAAAATAATTCAACACTCTCAATTATTGTAATGGGAATATGGCCTAAAGCACATAATATTGTAGTAGTCACTATTACCCCTATAATTTATGTTGAATGATAATGGTAAAGCATATGTTTTTGTTAGTGTACTCATTTTTTTATTTTTATAATAACAAGTTTCATGTACATATATTTGACAATAATACTTAATGTCATTCTGTATGTATTCTAAATCTACTTTTGTTAATATTTGGAATTTTCTGGGATAATGAATAACTAATTATCATTGTGTTGCGTGGTCCCAAAACACACCCAACTTTTCTCCTTGGAAAAATGTGGACCCCCTCTTTTTTCCTACTACCTTTCTTTTCTTTCCTTTTCCTTTGCTTGCTTTGGTGTGCTACTTTCGAAGGAAATGGTAAAATGCAAGTTTTGTTTCATTCTACTTGGTTATTACTTAAATCCCTATCTTTCCTAGATTCAGAGTGTCACGGTTTTCTTTCCTAAGTTTTATCAATTTTCTGGACCCTGGAGTTTTGGAGTTGATTCGGTTGTGTCAAGGATATTGTATCTTTGGCTAGTCTTAGTTTCCCAACTAGTGGATAAATCATCACGGTGCATGCGAGTCCTTTTGCTCCTCAGTTAGTCTGATGGTTGCTTTTCATTTCTTTAACCAGAGGTCAAAAACTAGAGGTTCTATTGAAAACATGTTTAAATCATTTTGGTCCTTCTCGAACTCGATTCCTAGTTCCTCTCTTAGCACCTGGTTTCCATGGACCCAATGGGTAAATGTCTTGATTTCTGATAATCTTCTCGAGGCCTAGAACTAGATGATTCAAATCTTGTGATCATCAAAAATCATGTATCCAAAAGGAATTTTCCTCGTAAGAATCTAAGTGACATGCAAGAGTGCCACGTAAGTTTCCACATCGTCTTCTTCTCTAGTGGTGGGCCTACGCAAAAACCAAGGTGTTTGTGATTTGAACCCTAATTCACCATGATTTCACCTTTATTCAAGAAAATTAATGCACTTTAATAGGTAATTAATGAAGGTGGAAAACAACACACATACTTTCCACCACCTCAAGCATGTATTTACTTTTACAACACTTTACCTCATGCCATACTGCTAATTTGCAAGGACATTGAAATATCAAGACTTTTATTGCAGCGCAAAGAAAGGTAAACCTCGAGAAACCAAGAACACCGCTACCGAGGGTTTTGAAGCTACATTCTTAAAACTTTTTTTTTATCATCAATGAAACCAAGTATGTTTCAGATAACTAAAACTTTGTTAGTTATTTTATGCATGCATGTCTCGATATAATGGTATTTTCCTCTAGTAATTGAAATTGTTGATATTTTTAAAATAAATTTAACCAAATGGTAGATTGAAATTTTTATGAACTGTTGAAGATAACTAGTTAAATTTAATCCTAACTCACAAATAAACAACATATCTATAAAAAAAATGCAGGACGCATAGGTGAAAATGAGTATTTCTGAAGCAAGGCCATAAAATGAGTTTCAATATTTTTCTTTGCAATCTATACCAGTTGGTGGAATAATAAAGGATACCCATCTAGGATGGTTTTCTAATGTCGAATTCATCACATGGTACCAGCAAGAAAACACCTCTCACCATATGAATAATTTTATAGTAAGTGGGTTACATTTAGCAAGAGGGTTTCTGCCAATGATGGAGGGCCCTGAATTGGTTATGCAATGTTTAAATTGTTACAACCCAAATACAAGAGTTTTTGAAATGGAAGGAATAATCTATGCAGATCTTTGTATGAAAGGAATTGTATATACATTTGGGATCCTCACATTTCATCTGGTGAACCTTGTGTATGTGAGAACAAAGGCTAAAACCTACCTGAGCATCAAAGATCACAATAGGAAACTTATGAGTACACAGTGCTTCCAAGAGGAAATTACAAAGAAAAAAATGCCAATTCTAAGATCTATTTTCAACCCAAATTTTTAGTACATTATAACTATATTAAGCAGGATAGCTAGACTTAGAGATTCTAGTAAGTTTGAACCATGGATGTTTGTAATTATAGCCAAATTAATGGAAGGCCCTATGTAGATGCATTGGGGAGGTTTTTATTACTGACAGGCTACATGATTAGATAAAGGAATTTCAATAGTTAGGATGGTTTTCTATGTCCTCATATGTTATTTATTCTTGTTCCCTAAGGGAAAATAAGAAAGGGTTGAATAAAGTTTGTACCCTAGGCAGAGAAACAAGGAATAGTCTAATATATGATCATTTACCCAAAATTACTATTCATGAATATAGGGAACATTATTAAGGAGTTAATGATGTGTTTTCCATGAAGCTGGTAAGGATAATGGAAGATGACAAATCCAAATGATTGTCTCTAGAAGCATAAAGGATTATTAAGTAGGTTGGAGGCTAGTACATTTAGTTTCCCACTTTCACTTACATAAGGGTGGAAGGGTTCAAAGGATACCCTTTCATGTTGTCCAATTACCCAAAAGATAAATTGCTACTATTGGAATTGGTAAGATAAATGAAGTCATCCCATGCTCTTTTCAGCACAACACATAAAATAAGTTCTATTAGATTTCTCATTATAATGGGGAATTATAAGTGAAATGTAGCTAAAGTGGTTGATTTGTGTGAAGAGGAATTAAAGATGTACAAATTGGAGTTCTTTACACTCCAAAGAATTAACTATGATCCAAAGGGGAATATTTCCAAGTGGATAGCCAGAAAGTATTCCCATGTTCATTATTTAGAATATTTTTTGGTTTAATTGTGATGATGAACATGAAGTAAGGAAAATATCATATCAAAGGTTATCATTGCAATCAACATGGATTATCAAGCTCCATGACATTCCAGATCAAATGGATGAAGATGATGGAGATGTTTTGAATTTGGTTTATAATTCAACCAAGATTTATGATGAACCTATTCTAGATCAAAATTATGAAAGTAGAGAAATAATGACCATTGAGTATTTTTTTTAATAGTTTTTGGTGCATACTCAACGATGGATTGATGATTATTGTTAAAATTTAAGAAAAGTTGGGGTCAAGCCTACATAGTTTCTCAATACAAAGAACAAACAAAGAGAAGAAGGTGAGTTTGGGTATGAGGAGCCATCTAAGAAGAAAAGAAAATATAGCAAGGTAGATACATCTATGGATATTGAGGAGTGAACTCCTGATGCCTCAAGCCAGATAATTTCATTGATGCCAGCTAGCCAACATAAAGAAACTGTACCAAGTAAGGTCAAAATGAAAGTGAAGCCTAGAGCGACATCTTCTTCCATAGCAAAGCCAAAGATTTAGCCTATGACTAATGAAGAGGTGAGAATGAAAATGAATGCTCATGCTCAGACATGGTCTGCATCCCAAAGAGTTGTAATATTATTTACTTCTCACCCTTCAATCAATATGTCTGCAGTAAAAAAGACACTAGGAAAGACTCACATGGCTTTGGATGAGAGTTTAGAATTAAAAAAAGAAAAAATCAAGGAACATATGGAGAAATGGGGTGCCATGACGGAACGAGTAAACGAGAAGAAATCCAAGGAGAAACCCATGGTACATCTAGTATTAGAAGAAGTGTCGTATACAGGGCCCATTCCTATAGATGTTGAAGAAGAAGAATTCATAAGAGGAACACTCACCCCAGAGGTGGGAAACCCTAAAATACTTGTTGAAAAGGAAACGAGGGAAGCTACAAGTCAGGTTCCCATTGATGATGTTGTTATTGACGATACAAGTGATTCCCAACTTCTACTAGGGAATAGTGAAAATGATGTTGAACAACCACAAGTTTTTGAAAAGACAAGAGAAGATCAGGTTGAAGTTGAAAATATAGAGCCTTCACAAACTTTGGATGGTGGGGTGAGGAATGAAGAAAATCCTGATGTAACATGACATGAAGAAAGCAATGCCTCGAAGGTTGATATTGAGCACATGGATAGATAGGAAAAAATAAGTCTTGTAGATGAAGAGATAGTGTTGAATCTTAGTAATCTGGAATCCATGCCAGTGAATGTTGAAAAATTTTCATTCCTAGAGGATGTGATAGGAAAGGATGAAAATGTAATAGGAAAAATTCCTAAGCACATTGAGGACTAAGAACAAAGAAATTTTGTAGAGGTAGACTATAATGATGATGCACATGATTAGTTAGTCAGAAATTGGCTTCCCCATTGGAAGGGGAATTCATACCTCTAGATCTCAAGAGCTTAATGCAAGAAGTGTAAACTCGTAAACCTAGGTGAAGAGAAAAACACAATGAATGTTATGTAGAAGAATGTCAATGGAGGAAGAACACTCCATATAGCTACTCTAGTAGTGGATAAAAGGAAACATGAGATAATGCCTAAGGAGTACAAAGTGACAAATATCAATGTTGGACATTCATCCTGGGGATAGGAATTAAATGAAATGAAAATGAATTTAGAAACAACTATAGCCAGGGTGCAAAAAAGTAAGCAAAAGAAGAGAGATTTGAAAGAACGTATTTCCCATCTACAAAATTTTAGTGTATCATTAGCCCAATCCAAATTGCCTCAAAATCTAGTACTCATGTCACAAGAGTAGGTGGATTCTATTGAAACACTTCACCATAAAATGAGCGTGTTTTAAGAATGGATGGAGTACTTGTTAACGAAAGGAGAATAATTAATTACATAGGCAATTGGGAAGTATAAATAGGCATACCGTTGGTGCAAAAAGTATAAAATATTGGAAGGGGAACATAGGTTCCACCAATAAAAAATTGATGTTGAAAGGTGGAATTTCAAAGCTCTCATTTAGACAAATGTCTAGGAATTGATAAGTGAGAAGATAATCAAAGAATAGGAGGTTATGATGTGCATAAAATGGAAGAAATGTAGAAATTGAGAAGGTGATGCCTTAGTGCAATTTGTAGAGGGATTTGAGAAAGTCATCGAGAAATGTAATAAATTGATTGACAGAGATAAAATTTTCATTGAAATGCTAGCATGGAAAGATTGTGATCCCTAGACACTAGGAAAGGATGATGAAGAAGAAAAATATTTCAAGGAATGGCTTGAAAGAGTGAATAAGGACCATTTTCATTCAGTAAATTGAGAAGTCATTGATGAAATTATATAGTGCAGGAATACCATGGTCAAATATGAAACAGAGAAGATGTAGAGGAATGCAAATATCCTCCAAGTATCAGAAGATTATACCAAGCTCAAATACAGTTGGAAGGTAATTCAAGTAATTTGAAAAGAACATATGCTTTAGGTATTTGCTGCCTTCTAGGAGTATCAATTGAAGAAAGGAAAAGAAGAATTATAAGACCTAGAGTGTGATGGAAGAAAATGAATAACCAAACATCAGATACCAAAGTTTAGTGCAAGGATATGTTGTTGAAAGTAATTTTATAGGTTGCTCCTAGTCTAGGTGGAGGCATATTGTACTGAAATTTGAAGAATACCAATGGCTTTGTTCTGTGTGGAACATTTATGTACCGAAGCTTTGAGTTGAAGATTATGCTGGTTAAGAATTCAAAGCTTTAACTTTGTCTAGAAGATTCCAATAACAACTAGCAATTGCCATGTGTTATTTGTTGATTTACTGTTTATGATTCCCTTTGATAGACTTAACTTTAAACTTTTGAGGCCTTGTTCCTATAAAAGGAAATTTTATGTTTTACTTTTATTTTTAAGTTCAGAGTTCGTGGATGTTGGAAGAGCCAAAAATTCTCTAAGTTTTGTTCTTTCTTCTTTTTTTTCTGAATCATTTCATATTAAAAAATTGTATCCATATAGAAGCTAATCAATATCGAAGATAATTTCAAAGCTACTGCCTAGTATGAAATCTTTTGTAGCTAGTTGTTTGTTCAACTAGACAAGACTGTATGTTGTGTCATTTAAGGGTGCATACAGAAACTTCCAGTGTCCAAATAAACCTTCCTTTCTCTAAAATATCGCACCATTCTATGCCTAGATATGAAGCAATCTAGTGAAGTATAGAGTGGTTTGCTTCAATTTGGTTAATTCTTGGGGCATGCGTAGATAATACCTGGGAGAAATTTTACTTTTCAAGTATTTTTTATGCTTTATTTTAGCATAAATGTTTAAATTTTAGAAAATGTTCCAAGAAAGAGATGAATGAATGGAAATTTTACTGTAAATATTTCATTTCTATAATATTGTTGAATGCTTAAAGCTAAATATACTTAAGTGATAGCAAAGTTATTTGAAATTCATGAAATATTATTGCATATTTATTGATTTCATGAAATTGTCTAACAACTAGACTAAGAATATTTTTCACTGATCCTTGTGATTCCTTTTAGAACTAGAAATTTCCATTTTCCCCTCATGATTAACAACATTGTCATAATGAACCCTAATGTGAACCTAGTATGGTCAAGACCTAACTTAAACAAGCCTTGGGATTAAGCTGAGTCAACCTGAGAAATTTAGGTTGGCCTAGTTCAGTCTTTCAAGTAAAGATAGTTTTCCATGGTTTATTTGTGAGGATTTATCTACACTATTGGTGTGTGACTAACATCATGATCAACACACTGCACAATACATTTATTATTCATAAATAATCCATGTGGTAAATTAAAATATACATTATCTACATATAAAAATGAAAGAACACATCATGAAACATAAAATGTTATTATAACTCATTAAATAATATCTAATTCATAGTGTTGTTCTAATTCATATAGTTCTTTAATCCATACATAAGCTTATTAAATCATCACAACAATATATACCAACTTCATATGTAATAAACTAGGTGAAAGGATATAATTTAATGTAGAAACTATAGTTAAACATCTACATTATGCTTATATTTCATTTTCATGTTTACAATTATGTGCAAGTTTTTAGTTGGTCCCCTAAACTAGATTTACATATCTTCCTTGATAATAATTCTAGAGTTATATAATACAAGTTATAAAAAGCTTAGAATTTTCAATATTTATGTGCATTTTCACAAAGTGATGTGTACATATATTGGTACAAGAATATGTAAGAAATTTTTACTTGTATATGGTTGGAAACATTGAGAGAGTTTTAATTAATTGTCAAATAAGAATCTAACAAATATTTATGAGCTCTACAATGCTAACTTTTATAACACTCATCTTGAAATAAATCATACAAACTAGATCTATTTATAGTAGGTTTGTATTCATGAACTCTAGGTAGGATGAATAGTTGACACATTACAATCATCTTGAGATGTGTACATTCACAATTCCAATCATGAAATATAATTTAAAATTTTGAATCAAGATTATTTCAAATGGGCGGGTGCATGAAGATGGGTAGCAATTTTGTGGCCACTTTTTTAAAAAAATTGAAAACTCATAACAGGAGTGCATTATAACATGCTCGTGTTATGGCTTGGTGTGTCGAGCCTAAGGCTTAGCCACCACAAAGCAATAATGCAAATGCGTTACAACACCCTCACGTTATGACATGTTAAAAGCAAAAAAAAAGAGGTCGATTTCATTTTCATTTCTAATTGTTTTTCTCTTCTTGCCCATGGCCGAAAACACCAAAATTTCATGCTCAGATTCTAGGAGGAGATTTTTTTGCAAAAATCTTCATCAATGGTTGTTGATTCATTACTAGATGGTGCCATGTCGACGAGGAGTTCAAAGAGGTAAGGATTTTTTTTTTCTTTCTAATTTGTTAGTTTTAGGTTGCATTTGATATTTATTTTTTGAATTTGTAGGAGATGTTAATCAACTTGGTAACCCTCCTAAAGATCCACAACAAGAAAAAAATCCTCAATAATAGAATCCTCAACAAAAAAATACTCAACCACAACAACTACCTCCTCCGCCAATCCCTCAATACCCTCTTGGCACTCAACAAAATTTAATGGATGAAATTGAGAACAATAAAAAGAAAATTGAGGATTTAATCGGGAGGTTGAACAATCCAAATGGTTCAACTGTGGAAAGAATGAAACTGGAAACTTCATTGCAAGATATGTTAAAAGATGTAGATTCAATCAGAAAACAATTAACTGTTTGGTGGGATAGGAGGCAGGCGGCTAGGACTTTTTACCAAGATAAATTGTAATAGAAAGATGTTAAAGATTTAAAAATTACAAAAGGTGATTTTTGTGCATTTTTCACTAACCCACGGTCAAATGCAAATCTCTCCCTCAATGCAAAGAGTTTTCCTATTCATTGGTGCCAACACCAAGAGATTAGGATATATTTTTCGGATAGGTGGTACATGGTTAGCAACAATTGTGAAGTCCTGCAGTATTTCCTTAAGAAACTATACGTTGAGTTCATCTTGAACAAAATCCCAAATTATTTTGATATGAGGTTCTTCCCAGGGAGAGGTGGGGGAATGGCACAACATGGATCTGATGTACAGCTAGATCCTACGTGGCAAGCAAGACGACCTCTCACTAGGCCGACTCATGAGCACACCATCATCCCTTCCATTGTGAAGGAGAGTGCTAAAGTAGATACTTTGTAGGCCATCAACTATTTGACGCAGAATGTCATCTAGCATGCTAGCCCTCTTGTACAACGCCATCCAAGGGAGTCTTCAACAGGTGGGCTTCGATCCCATGTGTTTCAATCTTGTAGGGCGACTTGTTCATATGACCCCACCAACACTTAGGAGGCTAATGTGCAGGATTTGTCTATAGCTATGGAGATGGAGAGGGTAGCTGACATTTTGCATGACACATATGGCATTGATACTCAGGTAAAAGTTAGCATTTTCATTGAATTTAATTTATTAAATTTTTATTTTGAAATGCAAGATTAACTAATTTAGTTTTATGATTTTAATAAATTTGTAGGGTCACAATGTTGATACTGGATACACTAGCCCTACAGCTACTTATTTGTATAGTACACCTATCGGTGGGGTATGTAACTAGTAAACAATTATAAATTTATTACATGTTGATAGCATTGTTTTATGAATGGTATTTTAATATGTGATTTTGGATGTTGAATAGGCTAATATTGGATGTTTCAAGGGAAAACCTCCCAGTGCCAGTGGATTTAGTCAAACCTTCACGCAGGTAATAGAATAAAGAGTTTAACTAATGAATTGTACTTAATAAATTTGTGTAGTTTATATTCATATCATTGATTACATTGCATTGCACATCATTCAAACTCAAAGCATTACTTCACATTCCATAACTAGTAACTAGATGTTGATAGATGACAAAATTTCAACTACAATATAGTTTTTTAGAAAGTCAACACAAGTAGTGATGCAATTACTTCACATAGCATAAGTAATAAGTCTAGGAGCAGCTTCCAATTGCATTTTCTTGTCATGGCATTCCATGAGACCACATTTTACTGAGGCATCTTTTCAAATAGTTCATTTCCTTTTCTATGCTCCAAAATAGGCACCCATTATGGCCTACTCTCACATATTTGAAACACACTTGCAACTCTTTTGGAGCAACTAACCCAAATCTAGCTTTTAACGGTGAATTAGGCCACAATTAGGCCTCTTTTTCAAAGAGACACCTCTCCAAACACACAACTGACACTTGAAACCTATAAATAGTCAAAATATAGCCAAGGAAACCTCAAATTATTCAACTTTTAGGTCTCCTCTCACTCATTCAGATCCCTTTTCATAAAACCATCACTTTCCTTGCATTCAATTAGGGCTTATTGAAACTCTTATGCCCTGACCTCTCACAAGCTTATAATCACTTCAATTAGGATTATTTATGCCTATACATGCTCATTCCATCCTCAAATAGTGCTGCCCCAAAGTTCTACATACACTTCACAAAATCACTCTTTGTCACTAGTTTTCACCCTTTTCACCTAGGGTTTCTCACTTATTCACTTCTCTAACCACTTACAACCTCTCAGATCTTATAAACACCCTCCAATTCACCTTATCTCATTATTTTTAGGGGATTCTATCCACTTCTAAACCCCTGTCCTCTTTTCACTCACTCTAGCCTTGTTTAAAAGGCACCAAAACTATTTTTTCACTAGAGCAACTAGGAGAACTCACACAAAAACTTCACCAAACCAATTCCTTACCTTCTACACCTACTCCTACTTCAGACCAATCCATTCTACCAAGAAACAGTTGCTACAAAAAGGTAGAATGGAAATTTTAGTTCATTTGGGCAATCAAACCCTTAGCCCCTATTTTCTAACCACCTAGAGAAATCAGACCACCAAAACCTTGAAACTTAATATAAAATGCTCAAATTAGTTTTAAATTGATGCCAAAAAATAACTCCTTCAATTCACACACATTAAAAATGCACTACCACCTGCATGGAACTGTACACTGGCAGATGATGGAGGAAAACACATAAAATAGCAGTATAATAGTGATATTTTATTAGTTTTCTCCTTCAAAATGCTTCAACAATAACTAACAATGATGAATCACATATTTTAAACACTTTCCCAAAAATTTCAACTTCCTAAGCACCTAATATTGCCTCTACAACTACCTGACTCTTCATAGTCCTCCACTTGGCACCTTTTTTCATTTTTACAACATTAATTGACAACTTTTGTTAAGATTTTGTAACTCTACAATTTATGCCTAGAATGACTACCAAAGATCATTACAAACTTAAAAATGTCTATTCAAGCCTTATTACATCATGAAAATACCTATAAAACCTCAAAATCCTAAATTTTCCTCATGGAGGCTTCCTCTTATAAAGGTGCACCTGCACCACTTTTTCAAACAGCTCGCCACCCTTTCTATGCTACCACATTTTCCATACATGTCTACCAAAGTATTTTATCAAACAGTTCAGTTCCTCACTGCCATGGTTAAAAGCTTTAAAAAGGTGCTTTCCAACAAACTATGGATTCTTGGAAAAAATATATCAAAGCATAATAGTAAGCAATAGCATAGACAAGGCAGTTAGTAGGTTGAAAAAATGCCTCAAAGAAATGTGGTTTCATGGTGATGGAATGCCATTCCATCACCATGAGACCACATTTCTTCAAGGAATTTCTTCAAACATCTCAACACCTTTTCTATGATACAACATTTTCCATACATGTGTAAGAAAGCATTTTATCAAACTACTCACTTCCTTGCTGCTATGGCTAAAAGCCTAAAATAGGTGCTTTCCAAAAAACAATGGATGCTTGGAAAAATTTCTATCAAAGCATAATAGTAAGCAATAATACCATAGAGAAGGAAATGAACTATCTGAAAAAATGCCTAAAAGAAATGTGGTCTTATGGTGATGGAATTCCATGACGTACATTTGTTTGTAATGACATTCCTTCACCACAAGACCCCATTTCTTTGAGGCATTTGTTCAAATAGTTCACTACCTTCTCTATGCCACCACAGTTATCATACATGTCTGTGAAATCATTTTATCAAATGGTTCAATGGCTTGTTGCTATGGGTAAAAGCCTAAAAACACATGCTTTCAAACAAGATATGGATAGAGAAAATAGTAAGCATGATAGTCAAAAATATATAGTTTAATAAGTAATCAATTTTTTTTCCATTATCTCATACATTATAGGTCATGACGTGGATCACTATTGTAGTTTTTGTGATTGAATATTTTTTTGTTTTATTTTCATATTTTTCAAGCCGAAACACCTCCAAATGTGACAAGGGAAATGGAGATCAGTGTTTCATCTGCTATAGAATCCTTGATGGCTCTAATAGGGGAGGTATGATGAAAATTACTAAATTTCAATTTACATTTGTTGTTAAAAATGTTAGTCAGTGAAAAATTAAACCATTATTGATTTGTAGTTTACTTTCTATTTGGGTGGTTTATACAGGGCTTAAGTACACCTCAGCATGGGCGTGTGAATATTTCCCTCATGGAGAGTGATCATGAGATGGCGGTAAGTGATTATTTTGTTAAATATATCATTTTTTATAATGTAATTTCTATATATTAATGTCTTTACTTCTTATTGTAACAGTTAAAACTTCTCCAAGAACTAAACACTAGGAGCAGGAGGAGCACTCTTTGAGCACAACACAAATGAGTGATAGATCTATCATGATCTGATTGACAAGCAAATGGAAAGAATTTATTTCCAAAGCATGGAGAGCAATTACTTTTGATTCCAAAGCCCTTTGTTGTATGCCTACATCGCAGTTTTGTACATATTTTGTATTAGATATATTTGACATTATATGCCTATATGGAATTCTCGTAAGCCTATATGACGATTTGGTACCTATATTTTATACTTTTATCAACATATATTGATGTATGTGTACATGGCTATTTGGTTAATAGAAATATTTTTTATCAATGGTATCCATATTTGCATTATAAATTCATGGTTTAATAGATATGAGTTATGTGTATTCAAGTGTATACTTTACAACTTACATGTATACTTTGTGACTTACATGTGTTCCAATGTATACTCTGTGACTTACATGTTTTCATGTGTATACCTTTTATTCATGCATATACTTTGTATTAATTTGTGTATACTACATGCATTCGTGTGTATACTTCAAGGCTTATGTGTTTCTGAGTACTTTTGCTTCCCTTATTCACATGTACATGCTTGAATTATTCATGTGTATACTTATTAATTGGTAAGCCCTAGCATTGATCATTGTTATCCTTCATGGATTTTCTTGAATATTAATTGATTAATGCTAAACAAGTTTATGTAAAAGCAAAAAACACATTTTCAATTGGTATTCCATGAAATGGTTCATAAAAATATTTCAAAAAGTATCCTTGATATTACAAAAATATGTGTTTATACACTTCAATTGTGTAGTCACCCTTAGTTCTTTCAAAGAAAAATCTTCCTATGCCATTGTTACACTGCACAGGTAAACTAGATTTTGTATTGTGGAGCTATATTAAACTACCACTCTCAAGACCAATGTAACAATGATACAAAATAATGTTTGAGACTGCATGAAGAAATCAAAATGGATAGTGTACTAAACAAATTCCTATGATTTCTAAATAATGTTGATAACTCTACTCAGTTGGCTTATTTTTTCAAAATCATACAAATTGAACCCTAGCATCAATAGACTATGTATATCAAGCTACCACAATTCAAGTTTCAATAATGAATATTTATCATGCATTTTTTAAATGACATTCAAGTTTATAGTTTTTTTGTTGTTTATATGATATTATGTGATATTCTAATCCTAATTCATGCTTCTAGGATGCATATATATATTTTGTTTTTACATTTTTTTGTACTAACAAACCCAAAAGGAATCGAAACCCCCTCCAAAATATTTTGGCCGAACCAACGAATCAAAAACCTCTTCCAAAACTCTTCATTCTACTTGCACAAACCTAATTGACCACTAAATTATGCTTCCCCCTGACTTTACCCACTTTTACTGCCTCAAACCTCTCTTTTTCATTGAAAACCCCTCTTTTCCCAATTAAGGCATCATGCCATAACATACTTTTGACCTCACCTGTGCTTGCAGACCTTTTGAACACATCAAACTCCACAACCTCACTCTATTTCCAACCTATTATAACTTATTCTCAAGCAATTTCTTCTTTCACCTCTTCTAGCCTTGCTTTTAAGGCCTAAATTCTAAATTTTCAACAGGGGAAGCATTAGTAATCTCTTCCAATGCCTTTTCCAATGCTATTTTCTTATTCCCACTCCCTATCCTACTTACATCAGGCCAATTTCACTAAGACATGATCTGAACAATAGGTGGAATGACCTATTTCAACATATTAAATTGAAACCCTTGTATGAGCAAGTTTAGACATGTTTTGGAAATATACTTCTAAGTTGCTTGGAACTTAATATAATTCCACAAGAATGGATTCTAATCAAACTAAAACCATTCTACAACAAATTCAAATCATCTTAGAGAAAAATCCTATTGTACGGACCCGTACATAGGCTGGAAATGAAGAAAATGCAAAGAAACTAATAAAGAAACAACGATATTTGATTGATATTCTCCTTCAAACTCTTCAACAACCACTAACTTTGAGTTTCCAAAGATCATATGCTTTTTGTGTGGAAAACTCAAACTTCTCAACCATCGTGTGTATTTTTCTCTTTTTGATTCTTTTGCATGCCATCATAAGGAATCAAGTCGGTTGAACGTAGCTCAGAGAAATTTTGTGTGTTTGGGTGTGAAAGAGGACCATTCCTAGCGTAAACATACTTATAAGGACATGTTGGAGCAATTTTTTTGGTCACACGAATTGCAAAACAAAAGTTGCACCACTTTGCAACTTTACACTGCTTGCATTTGACACCTTTTCCATCAAGTGAAAATTGGGCACCACAAGAAAATGACTCTGGGATAACAAAAAAAAAAGAGATTATTATAGATGGGACCAACATGATCCTATAGTATTAGACAAATAGTTCGTAAGAATCGGGGTTTCCAAGTAATAGCTCGTCAAAAATTGCTTCCCTTTTGCACTTTGGACCCTTAAGGGATTGATTTGGTTGAACATAGCTCAGAGCAATTTCGCGTCTTTGGGTGAGAAAGAGGACTATGTATAGAGTAAAAGTACCCATTCAGACACATTGGAATAGTCTATTTGGTCACACAAGTTGCAGAACGAAAGTTACACCACTTTGAAACTTTCAACTACTTGCATTTGACAACTTTTTCCCCAAGTGAAAATTCATCACCATGGTAAAATGCCTCTGAGATAGCAAAAAATGAGAGAGGTTATTATAGAGGGGCCCAAAAAGATCCCATAAAATCAGATGAGAAGTTTATAAGAATCACGGTATCCAAGTAACAACATGCTCAAGTTTGTAGCTATTTTGCACTTTGGACCCTTAAGGGATCGATCCAGCTGAACATAGCTCAGACTGATTCTACATGTTTGGCTATGAAATAGGACCATGCCTAGCATAAACATACCTATTTAGATGTGTTAGAATAGTCCGTTTGGTCACAAACACTATAGAACAAAAGTTGTACCACTTTGCAACTTTCAACTACTTGCATTTGACAACTTCTTCCCCAAGTGAAAATTCACCACCACGGGAAAATGCCTATGAGATAGAAAAAATAAAGAGAGGTTACTGTATGCCCAACATGATCCCATAGGATCAAATGAGAACTTTCTAACCATCATGGTATCCAAGTAACAACATGCTGAAGTTTGCAACCATTTTGCACTTTGGACCCTTAAGCGATCGATTCAATTGAATGTAGATCAGAGTGATTCCATGTGTTTGGGTTGCTAAAGAGGACTATTCCTAGTGCAAAGATACCTATTCAAACACAATGGAATATTTTTTTTGGTCACACGAGCTGCAAAACAAAAGTTGTACCACTTTGCAACTTTCAACTACTTGCATTTGACAACTTTTTCCCTAAGTGAAAATTCACCACCACGGGAAACTACCTTCGAGATAGCAAAAACTAGGAAAGGTTATTGTAGAGGGGCCCAATACGATCCCATAGGATCAAACAAGAAGTTTCTAAGCATCACGGTATTCAATCCAATTGAACGTAGGTCAGAGCAATTGCGCATGTTTTGGTGCGAAAGAGGACCATGCCTAGTGTAAACATACCTATTCAGATGTGTTGGAATAGTCTGTTTGGTCATATGAGCTGAAGAATAAAAGTTGCACCACTTTGCAACTTTCTATTGCTTGCATTTGAAAACTTTTTCCCCAAGTGAAAATTCGCCACCATGTGAAAATTCCTCCAAGATATAAAAAACTAAGAGAGGTTATTGTAGAGGGGCCCAACGCAATCCCATAGGATTGGACGAAAAGTTTCTAAGCATCATGGTATCTGAGTAACAACATGCTGAAGTTTGCAACCATTTTGCTCTTTGAACCCTTAAGGGATTGATCTGGTTGAACATAGCTCAGAGTGATTCCAAATATTTGGGTGTGAAAGAGGACCATTTCTAGGTTAAACATACCTATTTGGACACATTGGAACAGTTTGTTTGGTTACACGAGTAGCAGAATGAAAGTTGTACCACTTTGCAACTTTGCACTGCTTGCATTTGACACTTTTTCTATCAAGTGAAAATTGGACACCACAGAAAAACCACTTCGAGATAACAAGAAATGATAGATGTTATTTTAGAGGGGCCCAATATGATTGCATAGGATCATATGAGAATTTTCTAAGCATCACAATATCCGAGTAACATGTTGAAGTTTGCAGCTATTTTGCACTTTGGACCCTCGAGGGATTGATCCGGTTGAATGTAGCTCAGAGTGATTCTGCATGTTTGGGTGAAAAAGAGGACCATGCCTAGTGTAAATATACCTATTCAGACACATTGGAATAGTCTGTTTGGCCACATGAGTTGCAGAACGAAAGTTGTACTATTTTGTAACTTTGCACTGCTTGCATTTGACACTTTTTCCATCAAGTGGAAACTAGACACCATGGGAAAACCACTCTAAGCTAACAAAAATTGAAAGAGGTTATTGTAGAGGGGCCCAATATGATCTCATAGGATCATATGAGAATTTTTTAAGTGTCATGGTATCCGAGTAACAACATGCTGAAGTTTGCAGCCATTTTGCATTTTGGACCCTTAAGGGATCGATCCGGTTGAACATACCTTGGAGCGATTCCACATGTTTGGGTGTGAAAGATGACCATTCCTAGGATAAACATACCTATTCAGACATGTTGAAATATTCCATTCGGTCACATGAACTAGAGAAAAAAAGTTGCATCACTTTGCAACTTTGTACTGCTTGCATTTGACACTTTTTCCATCAAGTAAAAACTAGACACCACGAGAAAACCACTTTTATATAAAAAAACCAAGAGAGGTTATTGTAGAGGCTCCCAATGTGATCTCTTAGGTTCAAACATACATTTTGTAAGTGCCATGGTTTACGTGTAATACCTTGTCAAATACTTCTACCCTTTTGCACTTTGGACCCTTAAGGGGTCGAGCCGGTTGAATGTAGCTCAGAATGATTGTGCTCTTTTTTCGATGGAATCAGGTGGGTAGAAGACTTAACTCCATTTTAATTTTGGTTTTGTTGGATTTCAAGTGATTTTGTGCATTTTAGAAGCCAATTACTGAGGGTGAGTTTGTATACCCTGTTTTAAGGGTTTTGAGTGCATTAAAATGTCATATTAAGCCTTCCACCCACTGTATGCTTCTATAACTCAATGGGAAGGCTTAGTTAGGGTTATAAAACATGTGTGGAATTTTTTGTGTGCAATTGAGGTGAATAAAGGGTTTTTAGGTGATTCCCTAGATGTCAAATGGTGCATTTTTTAGTGGAAAATGGTGGTTTAGTGCTAGGGTTTGAAGAAATCTTTGGGGGCAGCAATATCTCTTGAACTTTTAAGCTTGTGTAGACCTTTTTGAAGGTGTTTCAGGCTTTGGTTGGCTATGGGAAGGTTTGGAGTATGGGTTTTCAATAAACCATTTCCTAACTTGAGAAAGAAGAGGATTTTGGGGTTTGTTATGTTAGAGGGCTTAGCCCACCCTAAAAGTGGAGGAATTGGTGGTTTGGTAGATTGATTAATGCTTCCCAATGGTGGTTTGTGTGTGATAGGAAGAATAAAGGGGTTTTTCTTGTTTTTTGAAAGCTAATCCAAAAGATTCTTATGAGGGTTTGATGTATGTTGAATAAGGCTTAAATGGGTTCCTAAAATGGTGGTTTGTTGTAGAGGTTAAGGAATTATGAGGGTTAAGGTGGGAAAAATAGGTCTATAGACCTACAAGAGTGACTACGTGCAAAGTTGAAAATAAGACAAGATTGAGTTTTGAGGGAAGGAAGGAGGTTGGAATCCTTTTCTATTGTGGAAGTGAGCTGATTTCCTACCTGTATTGCTTTCAGAATCACTTCCTATTAGAATCACTTCAAGTTTACATTTTTTTTCAATTTTTTCACATTGACAAATTTTCAATTTTTGCAATTATACATCATTTTGACAAATATGCAACATGAACTCAAAAATGACCCCAAAATGAACTAATATAACTTATTACATTATAAATTGGTCTAATATGACCTTATTCAACTGAAAAAACTCAAAACACAAAACTAACTTAGGACTTCTGTGAACCAAATTTGCTCAATAACCTTGGTGCCCCTGCACCAAATTTCATTATTTCTGTAAATCTCATTACAATGCCTCAAGTACTCTGTTCTCATGGATCTTTTATAATTTCACTTATACATTTGAGATTCTCTTATAATGTCTACATCATAGGTGCTCATTATGAGGTTAACTTCAAATGAGTAACTTGAGATTCTCTCGTAAAGCATCACACACTCTTTTATAATGGCTTCAAATCATAATTGGGATTTGTCAAGATCATCAAAATAAGGATGTTGCATTACTTTTCTTGTTGATATTCTCTTTGATGGCTCATAAATCAACATTTTCTGCAAGGAGAGACCAATAAATTTTTCGTAGTTTACTTATAGATACAAAAAGTAAAAGAAGAAAAAGAAAGAGAATCCAAAATGGAAACGAAATGAAAATAGATGGAAGGCACTTACAGATAGGCATGCTAGTCTCTCAACATAGTCACTCCTAGTCATACATCTTCACTACGAGTTCCAAGATACCTATTGCACACAACACCTCTCATGAATAAAATAACTTAAAATTTGAGATGTTCTTATAATGTCTACATCATAGGTGCTCATGATAAGGTTAACTTTAAATGAATAACTTGAAATTCCCTCACCAAGCTTCACACGCACTTTTATAATGTCTTTAAATCACAATTGAGATTTGTCAAGACCATCAAAATAAGGATGTTGCATTTATTTTTTGGCTAAGATTCTCTTGGATGGCTCATAAATCTTGCTAGAAATAGTTATGTCTCTGCTTCTTCAAAATGTGCTCGCGTTATGAGAAAGTTATTTTTTATATATATTTATTTACTCTCTCTTTGTCTATTCTCTCTACCCTAATTATATCTCTCTCCCCTCTACCCTTATACCCTAATTATATCTCTCTACCCTTAACCCTTATACCCTCAACCCTAAACCATAATTCTATCTCTCTCCCCTCTACCCTTTACCCATAACATTTATACCCTCTATCTCTCTCCCACACCGTCCCTCTCCATCCCTCTCTCCCACTCCTTCAATATCTCCCACTCTCTCCCTCTCCCTCCCTCCCTCCCACTCTCTCCCTCTCCCTCCCTCTCTCCCTCTCCCTCCTTATCACTCCCTCTCCCTCCC